>JAJMZS010003100.1:0-44656 GCA_023807205.1 Isotricha prostoma
TATTGATAAATCATAATTTGAATAATATTTTTTAAATTTATTTTCTTTATTAATATTAAATTTAAATAAATATTTTTCATGTCTTTTATTTTTATAAATAAAATCAAAAACTCTAAAATTGATTTGAAGATTTTTTATTAATTTTAATTGATTAATCAGATTAAAATATTTTTTTAAAGAAAATAAATTTTTATAATTTAATATATCAATTACAAATTGATTAATAATATTGAAATCACTATTTTTTGATACTGTTATTTGATTACTCAATTCATTTAAATTAAGATGTAAAATATATTTTTCCAAAAATGGGAATTGAATATGATTAAAAACTTGAAATAAAAAGTTATTTATATAATTAAATCCTTTTCCAATATCAATTTCTAAATTTTTAATTGTTTCTAAATATACATTTTCTGTTTTTTTAAAATTTATTTTTTTATTTTTTTCATCAAAATTATAAATTACAATCTTTAAAGTTTCTATTTTGGTATTTTTTACACTATTCATTATATCAAATATATCAAATTTATTTTCAATATATATTATATTGAAAACTTTTATCTTAGGAAAAATAGAAAGTAATTCAATGATATTATATTTTAAATCTCCTTCAAACACATTTAAATATAATTCTTCAATATTAGGGCAAAAAATATTAGTTTCAAATAATTTATTTAAATTAGTTAATGAAATATCAAGTATTTTTAAATTTTGAAATATTTGTTTATTTTTTAGTAATTGGAAAAAAATTTCATCAATATTCAAAGATAAAGAAAGTTTAAAAATTTTTTGATTAGATATTTTTAATAAATTTGTATAAAGCAAATTTTTTTCAAATTCTTCTAAATGATATATAATATATTCATAATCAATGCTTTCATTTTTTTCTAATAAATTATTATATCCTAATGAATATAAATATTTCCAAACAATATGACTTTTTTCTTTAATCATATCAATAAAAAAAAGAGAAAAATCATCAAAAGATAATAAACCATCATGATCTAAATCATAATTTAAAAATATATTTTTAACATAATTACTTCCTTCATGAATTTCACTATCCATTAATGAACCAATAAATTCTGCAGTTTGTTGTTTATTCATTGTTATTCCTGTTGAAAATATATCAAAAATATCTTTAAATGTTTTATTTGCTTTTTCTGTAAATTTATCTTCTTTTATTAATAGTAAAGTTGGGATTTTTTCTTTTGATAATTTTTGTATTGTTAAATCTTCTAATTTAACATTAAGTTTATCTTTAAAATTTGGATTTTCTAAAATTAAAGCTAAATATTTGTCTAATAATTGTAAATCAAAATTTTTATTTTTAGATAAACAAATTAGAAATAATTTTTTTAATTCTTCTTTATTTCCAATTAATGATTTAAAATCTTTTCTAAATTGTTCATAATATTCTTCAATGTAACAAAAATCATAATTTTTTAACTTTTTTTGTAAAAATAAAATTTTAAACTCATTAATTGGTATTTCTAATTTTTGAATAAGAAATGAATTATTTTGTATTAATTTTAATTTCTTCTTATGTGAAATAAAAGAGAATAATTCTTGAATTATATATTTTGAATGAATATTTTTGAGAAGCATTTTTTATAAAAAAAAATTTTAATTATTATTATTAAATTTATAAAATTAAATTATAATTTTATTATAAAAAAAATATAATATTTCAAATAAATAGATTTAAAATCACAAAATATTTTTTAGTTATTAATTATATCAATTCTATATATGTATCAAATATAATTATAAAATTTTACGCATGATAAAATTATTTTTTAAAATATAATTATATTTTTATTATTAATATCTGAATTTAAAAAATTATAAAATTGAATAAATTAATATATATTATATGTTTCAATTATAATTTAATCTATCTTTTTATTTTTTAATAAAAATTAGAAATATAATATAAACATTATATATTAAAAAATAAAAAAAAATTATGCTAAAAAGAATAACATAATAAATCTTAAATTTTCCTTATAATTATAATTTATTTTATTTAAAAAAAATAATAACAAAATAAAATTTAAATACTATAATTTAATCAACAGGTTCATCAATTAATTCAGAATCAAGTAAATTATTGTTTTTCTTAATATTTTTATCTTTAACATTACTTTCCTTATCCCAAACTATAATTTCATTATATATAAAAACACCAAGAGTCAAAACAATAAAACCAATAATTTGTAAAATATCTATTGTTTCTTGATTATCTTTATCAATAGGTAAAAGAAAAAAAATCCATACAAAAACAGCATTTAAATTATATAAAACAACATTAGTAGCAGCATTAGCAACATCAGTAATAATAATATAAGAATAATTATATAAAACATAAACTAAAAATTGAACAAAAATAATTAAAAAAATAATTTTTTTATCACTAATTTGTCTATAAGCCATATTTAAATTTTCAAGAAATAAACCACCTTTATCATCTTTAATACAAATAGATTCAATTGACTTTGGACATTTAACATTATCAAAAACTAATATGAAAAATATAGAAAAAATAATGCCAAATAATCCTTCAAATCCAATTAATTTAATTGGATGACAAAATCTAGTTTTTAATAAATATTCTTCTGCAATAGAATGAAAAGATGAGAAAACATTACATAAAAGACAACATATAATACCAACTATAGTTTCAAATAAATCACTTTCTGGAGAATCATCTTTTATTGCACTTAAACTAAGAAAAAATAAACCTAATAATAAAAGTCCTACTCCAATAAAATTATATTTATTATGTTTATTTTTTAAAAAAAAAATTGATAATAAAAATACACCAATTGTGTTTCCTCCATCAAACATTGTTGATATACTTGCTGATAAATTAACATATGATAAATTACCAACTACTGCAGATAAAAATTCAAAAATTGCTGGAATTGAAATTAAATGAGTTTCCATTTGAAGTTTTTTTACTTTTGAATTTAATTGAGACATTCTTATTTCTTCTATGTCTTCTTTTTTATATATTAAATAATATGTAAATAATCCTGTAAATTCTGAAAGATGTAATGTTAAACAATATATAAATGGATGTTTAAATTCTGTGTTTAAGCTTTCTATTGTTTGAAGTTCTTTTACTAATATTCCAATTGTTGAAGCAGTTGCTACAAATGTTGTGTATAAAATTGGTTTATTTTTAAATATACCCATTGTTTTATTATATAAATGTTTAGAGATTTTTAATTAACTTTTTATATGTTTTTAATTTTATTTTATTTTTCATTTGTTTTTGAAAAAATTTAATTGTTTTAATTTTTGTTTTATTTTTTTTTATTCATGATTATTTTATTTATAAATTATTATTTCTTTTGTAAGATAAATAATAATTTTTTTTTGTTTATTAAAAATGATATATAATAGTTTATAAAAATAAAATAAAAATGTCAAATAAAAATATATGGAATAAATATTCAAATGAAGGTATTATTGGAATGGGAAGATTTGGTAAAGTATATAAAGCAAAAGATAATATTACAAAAAAAATATATGCAATAAAAGAAATAAATAAAATAGAAACATCTGAATTAAAATTTAATGAAGAAATCAAAAATATAAAAAAATTAGAATCAGAAAATAGTATTTCAATAATAGAAGAAATAAAAACAAATGATAATTATTATTACATTGTTTTAAATTATTGCTTATTTAACTTACAAACTTATCTGGAATTAAAAAATGAAAATTTAACAATTGAAGAAATAAAATCAGTATTACTTCAATTAAATAATACATTTAAAAAAATGAAAGAATTAGGGATAATTCATAGAGATATTAAACCATCAAATATATTATTAAACATAGATAAATTAGATAAAGTTTCAATTAAATTATCAGATTATGGTTCAAGTATAAATATAAAAAATATCACTTCAAAAACTAATACAGGAACACAATTTACAATGGCTCCTGAAGTATTAGAAAAGAATTCATATTCTGAAAAAAGTGATATTTGGAGTTTAGGTGTTACTATTTATTATATGTTATTTAGAGATTATCCTTTTCAAGGAGATACTGAAATGATGTTATTTAATAATATTAAAAACAATAAAAATATTAAATCTTCTGGAAATAATTTATTGGATGATTTACTTAGTAAAATGTTATGTTTTAATGTTTTAAAAAGAATAGATTGGAATAAATATTTTGAACATGTATTTTTCAAAAAAGAGAATGACAATAATAATTATAATAATAATAATAATAAAACTCAAAATTTAAATTTTCCTAATTTTAATTTTTATTGTAATTCTCATTCTGAAATTATAAAATATTATTGTGTAAAATGTAAAAAAAATATATGTGAAAATTGTACTAATCAGCATCAATCACATCAAATTATTTTATTAAGTGAAATAGGATTATCAAAAAATGAAATAAATAAAATAGATAATATATTAAATGATATGAATTTAAATATAGAAAAATTTAAACAAATTCAAAAAGAAATAAAATTATTTTATGATGAATTAAAACAAACACAACAAAATATTTCAATATTTTCAAATGACCCAAATAATGATATAAAAAATTATTTAATAAAGTTTTTATTAGCATTAAATGATAAAATAAAAACAGACTCAATTAAAAATTTCCAGAATTTTATTAATAATATTAGTTATACAAAATTAAAATTAATAGATAATTATAATGAACATTCATATATATCATCAATAGCAAATTTTCCTTCTGGAAATTTAATAACAGTATCTGGAGATTCAAAAATAAAAATATATAATAATTTTTTGAATTTAATTCAAGAAATAGATAATGCACATAAAAAGAGTATTCAAAACGTAAGTATTAAAGATGAAAATAATTTTGTGACTTGTTCTATGGATTTAATAATTAAAACTTGGATTAAAAGAAATAAATATGAATTAAATATTATAATTGATAAAGCACATAAACAAAATATTACTAATGTTATTTATGTTTTTAATAATTTAGTTTCATGTTCTTTTGATAATACTATTAAAATTTGGGAATTAAAAAATAATGAATATATTTCTATTAAAACCTTAACTCATTCAAATTGGGTTAGTTCAATTTTATTTTCAAAAGAAAAACAAATTTTAATTTCTGCTGGCTCAGATGGATTAAAATTCTGGAATTATGAAAATTATAATTTAATATGTGATTTTAAAGAAATTAAATGTATTGGTAAAAATAATTTAAAAAAAATAGATGATGATAAAATTATTGTAGCAAGAAAAGATGAAATTATTAATATGATTTCAATAAAAGATAAAAAAATAATTAAAGAGATTAAAATTAATATTACTTGTTATTGTATTTGTGTTATTCCAAAAATTAACATTTTATTATTTGGAGGAGAAGGAAAAGATATTTTTATTTATAATCTTGAAAAATTTAATTATATTAATGTTGTTAAAAATGCTCATAATGATGATATTCTATGTATATCTGAATTGAAATATGGAAATATTATTTCTAGTTCTGAAGATAATACTTTGAAAATTTGGTCTTTTTAAAAATTATTATATAGTTTAAAAAAAAATTTTAAAATAACATTATTAGTTAATATAATCTTTTTTAATTTTGATATTTGTTATTATTATAAATAAAAACATTTAACAAAAGACAATCAATTATATATAATAAGAAGATATTTAATTATTATTCTTTATACTTTATTGGATAATATTATCATTTTTAAAAATACTTTTTTATAATCTTTATAAAATTTAATTTTTGATATAAAAATATTAATAAAATATTTATTTACTTTTATATAAGAAGTATTATAATATAAATTGTTTAAATTATTGATTTTCATTTTGAAAATTTTGACCACTTTTTATCAAGAAAAATGAAATAATATTTATCAGTTTTTTTTCTTCCAAAAAACTGTTTAAATATAATATTAATCATTTATAATATTATATAAATATAACTTATAAAATTTTTTTATAAATAAATAAAATGGGATATTTCCTTATAATATTATTTATGGTTTCCTTTATTAATTGTGATGATATAAAATTTCATCATTATCCTTATTTTTCAAATGATTCTTTGAATTATGAATTGGAAAATTATCCTCATACTTTTAATTCATTAATGTTAAATTCTACTTTATTAATTGATAAAATAAATATATTTTTAAAAGAATATGAGAAATTATACATGACATCATGTATAAATCAATTTGATTCATTATCATTAAATTATATTAACTATTATTTTTATCTTTATTATATAATTAGATTAACAAAAATTTATAAAGAAATTTTAATATTTAAATATGATAATATAGAAAGAGAATCTTATGATATTTTTATTCAAAAACTTAATAAAAAATATCCAATTCCAGTAAATGAAAATGAATATTATGAATTAATTAAATTTCAAAATCCAAAATTATTTATTAATATAAGTGAAATAAAAATTGAAATATTAAAAAAAGAACTTAATACATATATTAAAAATGAAAAAGAATTTAGAAAATTTGAAAATGAAAATTATTATCCAGGGATAAGGACATTTAATGTAGGAATTAAGTTTATTATTTATATAATAAATAATTCAATAAATAAAATTTCAGAATTAAAAATTAAATCAACATGTGATTCAGATTTAAATTTTTTTCTTTATCTTCAACAAATTCAAACTTTTTCTTCTTTATATCATAAACTTTTTTTAATCTCTTCTTCAAATTTAATGAATTTAAATGAAAATAGTAAAGAATGGAAATTAATAAATCCTTTAATTAAAAAAGTAAAATTATTTCCAAAAGAACAAATGAAAAAAAGTATAAAAGAAAAAATAGTAGATAATGTAGCATTACCTTATTCTTCAATTTTTAAAAGTTTTTCAATAACAAAAAATCCAATATTAAGAAATATTTATATTGGATTCTTTTTAGGTTATTATTATTTTGATACTAAAAATAGAGATATTTTAGCAAATAAATTTTTATTAAATGTAAATTATGAATTATTAGAAAAAGTTTGGAATTTAGAAGATACAAAATTAATGAAATTTTTTATGAAATTTTCATTACCAAAAATAAAAACATCAAAAACAATTTTAATTGAAAAATTAGAACCATCAATATCAAATTTAATAAAAGATTCAAATTTAAATGAAAATAATAAAAAAACAACTTTTGAAAATGAACAAAAAGAAAAAATAAAAGCTTTATTTTTAAATTGTGAAAATTGTACAAATAGAAATACAATAATATTTCATATTCATGGAGGAGGATTTATTTCAATGAGTCCATATGTTCATCAAAATTATTTAAGAAAATGGTCAAATAAATTAAAAATACCAATATTATCAATTGATTATAAACATTCACCAAAATTTCCTTTTCCAATAGCATTAAATGAAATATATCAAAGTTACATTTGGTTAATTAAAAAAGGAGAAAAAGAATTAAATATTAAAATAAATGATATTATTTTAGCAGGAGATTCTGCAGGAGGAAATTTAATATTAAGTTTAACTAATATTTTAATAATTAAAAAAATAAAATTACCAAAAGTACTTTTATTATTTTATCCTAATTTAAAAATGACAAATGATTTAACTTTATCTTATTTAAATTCAATTAATGATAAAGTTCTTTCTAATAATTTTCATTTAATTGGAAGAAATTCTTATATTGGTAATTTTACAAATGAAACTAATCAATTTATTTCTCCTTTATTTACTGATGAAAATATTTTGAAAAAATATCCTATTGTTCGATTTTTTTCTGGATCTGCTGATCCTTTAAGAGATGATTCTTATTTATTTTTACAAAAATTAAGCAAATTAAATGTTAATGTTTTATTAAAGGAATTTATTTTCTTCCCTCATGGATTTTTAAATTATGATTCACCTATTATGATGAAAGAAGCAGCTACTGTTGGGGATGAAATTATTAAAGATATAGATGAGTTAATTTCTATTAAAGGTTAATAAATTTTATTTTTATTTTTTAAATTTTTTTTTTTAATTTTTTGTTTTTATTTTTTTGTTTTGTTTTTTTAATTTATTTTTATTTATTTTAATAATTTATTAATTTATTATTATTTAAATTATTTTAACTAATATTTTTAACCCTCCCAAAAAAAAACATATTAAAAAAATGAATGTAGAATGTGAATATGAAACTATAATAAAATTATTATTAATAGGTAATTCAGGAGTAGGAAAAACAAATTTCATATTTCGTTATGTAGAAAATAGTTATACTACAGCACATTTATCAACAGTAGGATTTGATTTTAAATCAAAATTAACAAAATTACCAAAATCAAAGAAAACAGTAAAATTACAAATATGGGACACAGCAGGTCAAGAAAGATATATTTCAGTAAATAAAAGTTTATTTTTAAAAGTACAAGGAATTTTATTATTTTATTCAGTAACAGATAGAGAAAGTTTTGATAATATTAAAAATTGGATTGATATAATAAAAGATACTTGTGATTTATTACCAATTATTTTAATTGGTAATAAAATTGATGATGAAAATAATAGAGTTGTAAGAGAAGAAGAAGGAAAAAATTTAGCAAAAAAATATAATTTAGAATTTATGGAATGTAGTGGTAAAAAGAATATTAAAGTTAAAGAAGCTTTTGATAAAATCGGTGATATCGTTATTCAAAATAATATTGGAAATAAAAATAACAATATTAAATTAGGTGTGATACAAGAAAGTAAAAGTACATGTTGTTAAATTAATATTTTATTTCCATTTTTTTAATTAATATATATCTAAAAATAATAAAAAATATACTCTTATTCAACTATTGGTTGTTTTATTGAAGTCATTTCAGTCATAACTTCCTCATCATCAAAATTAAACTTTTCTCCTTTTTCTATAAAAGTTAAAACAAAACCAATAGCACTTAAAAAAAAACCAATAATATAAATAATTCTATAAGGAATTTTTAACTGAGGTCCATTAGTATAAAAAAAAGAAACAATAAAAGAAATAATAGTACAAATAAGTGAATCTAAAGCATAAAAAGATTCAACAAAACCAACAATTTCTAATGAATATTTTATAGAAAAAATTTCCATTATATGAGGATTCATAGCACTTCCAAAACCATTAATAAAAACCATAGCAAGAATAATACTTAAAATAAAAATAAAAGATGAATTAACAGAAAAAAATAATAAAATTCCTAAAGAAGTACATCCTAAACATATTATTTTTAATATTATTTTTGAACCAAATTTATCTACTAATAAACCCCATATTGGATTACATACTAAAGTTGAGACAGTAAAAGCAAAGTATATAAATTTAAATGTTTCTCCACTTATTCCAATTAAAGCACCAAATGTTCTAAATGTTAATAAAATGAAATTTATTATAAATGATACACAAAATGCAATTCCACATAATAACCAAAATTGCTTACTTTTTATTGCTTTTTTTATATCACTTTTATATTTTTCATCTTTTTTTATTTTCTCTTCATTTGATGAATTTTGGATATTTGATGTATTATTATTTGTATTTGTTTTAATTACAGAATTTGTATTTTCATTTTGAATTCCTTTTTCCTTTTGAGATATTTTTATGTTATCATTTTGTGGTTGTTTTATATTTTCATTTAAAGTTTCTTTCATATTATTTTCATTTTCATTTTCTTTTTCATTAACTTTTTTATTTTGAAAAGTATCTTCTATTGAAGGATGATAAATATAAATAAATAAAAAAGAAATGAGAGAACAAGCAGGAATAGAAATAATTTGAATAATATAAAAATTAGGAGTTTTTATAGAAATATAATCAGGATAAATAGTTTCTTCTTCTTTTAAAGTATAACTATCTTCATTTATAATAGATTCTCCAATAAAGCCAAAAAGAGAACTAAAAACAGATAAAACAACAGCAAGAATAGCAGTAATAATTCCTTTACTATTTGGAGCATAAAATAAAACATTTTTAGCAGGCATTTTTAAAGAAAAATTAGAAATTCCAATTATTAAAAAGAAAAAATAACATAACCAAATATTTTGTGTCATATATAATCCAAATATACCAATAAAAAATATAATATTACTTAAAATTATAGAATAATGAAATCCTATTTTATTTTCAATATACCCTCCTAATGGACTTGAAGAACTAGTACATAATGTTAAAATTGGTTGAAGAAATAATCCATAATGCATTGTTACCCATTTTTGATTTAATTGAATATATGATGTTATATATACACTTAATAATCCCATTATTGTTATTGAACTCATTCCTATTTGATATATTATAGCTCCTATTAAGGAAAGAATGTATTTTTGTCTTTTTGATTTTGCCATATTTCAACTTTTTAAATAATATAATATTTTTAGAAGAATTATTATTAAAATAATTTTTTATTAATATTAATATTTAACATTAATATAAATGATTTTTAATTTCAAAGATAAAAAGTATTATTATCCTAAATTATTATTTTCATATTAAAATATTCATTTATAGAATGATTTAATAATTTTGAAATGATTTATGTGTTTATAATATTTTATATTATTATTCAATATGATTTTAATATTTTTTATTTTATTATTTTTAAATTAAATTAATTAATATTCTTAATATAATTAATTCATTATGATATTTTTGATATCTTAAATTTTAATTCTGAAAATTAAATAAAAAAATATTCTACTCATTAAATCCAAAATGATTATATTCTTTAATCTAATCTATACTTATATACTTTTCTATTCTCCATTATCAATTTTTATTATCATCATCATCAAAATTAAATTTTTCACCACTTTCATAATAATTTAAAATAAAACCAATTAAACTTAAAAAAGAACCAACAATATAAATAATTTTATAAGGAGTTTTTAATTGTTCTCCTGTAGTATAATATAAAGAAATAATAAAAGATAAAATAGAACAAATAACAAAATTTATTCCAGAACATAAACTAATTAAACCTCCAATTTCTAAAGAATATTTAATAGTAAAAATTTCCATTATATGAGGGTTAATAGCAGAAAGAAAACCTTGAATATTAATTGTTGTTATTGAAATACTTAAAATAAAAAGGATAGTATTATTTAATGAAAAATATAACATAATTCCTACAATTACACATCCTGCACTAGTAATTTTTAATATTATTTTTGAACCAATTTTATCTACTAAACAACCCCAAATTAGAATAACAATTATATTTGATATTCCTATTACAAAACCTAAATATTTAAATGTATTTCCTTCAATTCCTATTAATGCACCAAATATTCTAAATGTTAATGAGACAAAAATAACTAAAAATGATATAAAAAATGCTATTCCACATAATAATCGAAATTGTTTACTTTTTATTGCTTTTTTTATATCATTTGAATATTTTTCATCTTTCTTTTTTTTTTCTTCTTCATCTTCATTTTCATTAATTTTTAAATCAGATGTTTTTGCTTCTTGATTAATCATTTGAATAGATAATGAATTTTTATTTCCATCTTCTAAAATAGATGTAAATTTATTTTCAATTTCTTCATTACTTTCATTTTCAAAGGATGGATCATAAATATAAATAAATAAAAAAGAAAAAAGAGTAAAAATAGGAACACAAATAACTTGAAAAATATAAAATTTTGGTGTATTTGTGGCTATAGATTGAGGATATAATTTTTCATCTTTTTTTAAAGAATAACCACTTTTATTAATAATTACTTCACCTATAAAGATTAAAATTGAAACAACAATTTGCATAGCAACATTAAGAATAGCCAAAATAAAACCTTTTTTTTCAGGTACATAAAATAAAAGATTTTTAGTTGGTATATTAAAAGAAAAACAAGAAAATCCAATTATTAAAAAGAAAAAATAACATAACCAAATATTTTGTGTCATATATAATCCAAATATACCAATAAAAAATATAATATTACTTAAAATTATAGAATAATGAAATCCTATTTTATTTTCAATATACCCTCCTAATGGACTTGAAGAACTAGTACATAATGTTAAAATTGGTTGAAGAAATAATCCATAATGCATTGTTACCCATTTTTGATTTAATTGAATATATGATGTTATATATACATTTAATGAAGATAATATTGCTATTGTACCAATTACTATTTGATATATTATTGTTCCTATTAAGGAAAGAATGTATTTTTGTCTTTTTGTTTTTGCCATATTTAATATATATATTAGTTAATTTATTATTTAATTTTTAATAAAATTATAATCTTTTTTTATTTAATAAATAATATAATAATATATAATTTTGAGTATAGAAATAATATAAAAGAATAATAAAAAGGATTAATTAATAATAATGAAATATAAAAAGATTTCATGATTTAGAGAAATTAAATAAAAATTAAATCTTAATACTATCTAAAAAACCAAATTCAAAAATTATAAAATTTTATAAAAATAAATTTTATTATATTATTTAAATTTTTATTCAAATTATTCAAAGTTGTAAAAATAAAAATTTTAAAATATTTGTAAGGATTTGATAATCCCAAAATATAATTATTAATATTAAAATTTCCTTTTTTATTTTCATTATATTTTACATTTATATTTCTTTTATTTCTAAATTTTTTAACCTTTTATTTATTTATTGCTTTTTTTTTTATTTTTATACATAAATTATTCATTGTTTATTATTTATTTTAAATTTCTAAATTATTATTTTAATATTTTTATATTTTTTTTTAAAATTACCTAAATTTTTAAAATTTTTTTTATATTATTTAATATAATTTTTATATAATTTTTTATTTTTTAATATATATTATTATATAAATATTTTTACATAATAATTAAGTCCAAATATTTACTACTCCATCTGCACCACCTGAAG
The DNA here is from genome assembly GCA_023807205.1 of Isotricha prostoma. NCBI lineage: Eukaryota > Ciliophora > Litostomatea > Vestibuliferida > Isotrichidae > Isotricha > Isotricha prostoma. Next base: position 12,876 of record JAJMZS010003100.1, read on the forward strand.
CTAATCCTCCATCTTTAAGTATACATAAACAATTCACATATCCATTATGTTCTTTAAAAATATACAAACATCTAAAATCAATATCCCAAATTTTAACAGTTTTATCTGCAGAACATGAGCAAATTCTACCATCTTTTAATTGTTTAATTGATAAAATTCCAGCAGAATGTTGCTTTAATTCTTTTGTATAAGTTAAATTTTTATTCCAAACAATCATTTTACCACTTCTATCACCAGTAACAAGTCTTCCATCTCTTAATAAACAAACAGATAAAACAGCCATTTCATGATCTTTAAAAGAATTCAAAACTCTAAAATGTTTATCATAAATTTTTATTGTTTCATCATCAGAACAAGAACAAGATCTAGATTTATCTATTGGTATAATATTTCTAACCCAATTTGAATGATCTTTTAATATATATTGAGCTTTTAATTTTTCATTATAAATAATAATTTCTCTTAAAGAACAAGATGCTAATTTATCACCTAATAAAATATTTAATGCAATAACTGGATTACTATGTTCTTTTAATGTTTCAATTGTTTTATTTTGTTTTAAATCCCATATTCTTATTGTTTTATCTGCACTTCCTGAGGCAAGTTTTCCATCTTTAAGTTGACATAAAGATCTTACTCCTCCTAAATGTCCTTTTAAATTATTTACATTTTTTCCTCTTTTATCAAAAATTCTTATTAAATTATCATCACATGATACTACTAATCTTCCATCTTTTAATTCTATTATATCTGTTATTTGATCTTTAAAATTATCTTTTATTTTTGTTGTTAATTTTAATTCTCTTTTTGAAAAATATGCATATGATACTCTTATTGCATTTCCTATGTCTTCTTTGTCTAAAACATTTCTTATTTTTTCTAATTTATTTATTATTAAATCTAAATCAGATTTAAAACTAATATCTGAAAATTCAGAATAATCTTTTGATAAAAATTTCAAAGTTGTAATATTTCTATCACCATTTTTTACTTTTTTTATATCTTCATAATATACTTGATATATTTTTTTTATTATAGTCATTATTAAATCTTTTTTTGCAAATTTAATTTCCATTTTTAATTTATAATCATCTAAAGTTTTTGTTAATGTATTTATAATATTTTCCATACTTTTTGTAGTTTTATTAAAATTATCATTATAATTATTATCAAATTCATTTTCCATTTTATTCATATATTCATTAAAAGATTCAAAAGTATTAAATTGTAATCTATTAGCATTATCATTTATTGTATTTAAAATAGATTTATAAGTTTCTATTTCATGGTCTTTATGAATTGAAATAATATCTTTATCATGAACACATGCATTACATAAAGATATTTTACAAGTTTTACAATAATAAGAATATTCTTTATTATGATTATTACATATTGTATTTGCAATATTTTTTGCATTTGAATCAGTTACATCTAATATATGATGATCTGAAAATAATTGTTCATGTCCTTCAAAACATTTTTCACACATATTTTTTTTACATTCTTTACAAAATTTTATTACTTCTATATTATGTTTTTCACATTGAATATTTGCTTCTTCTAAATTTGTATTAACTAATTCACCAATTTTTATTAAACTTAAATCAATATTTCCTTTTTTACATTTACAATTAAAAATAATTGAATCTTTATCTGGAAGTTCTAATAAATTTTTTTTCAAAATTTGACGCAATAAACATCTTGAACATAATTTATGTTTACATGATAAAGTTATTGAATTTTGATAATTTTCTTTACAACGAAAACAATTTTCCATTTTTTCAAATTAAAATTATAAATAATAATAAGCAATGGAATTCCAAGTGGACTGTGAAAAACTATTTAGATGTGATAAATTAGGTTACGCTTTAATTAATTCAAATTCAAAAAAATATATTCCACAAAATATACATTATTATGTTGATAATATTATTGATACTATTGGTAAATATTCAAGTAATGCAAGAAAATTAAATTTTGTTGTAACTTCTTCTAACAATTTTTTTACAAATGAAAATGAAGATTTTATAATTTTAAAAATTAAACAAAAATGGATTATTGGATTTATAAGATTTGGATTTGAAAATATTATAATAAGAGATAAAAATTTTAATAATAAATCTTTTATTAAAAGATTACTAACAATTAAAGATTTTTATGTTTATTCAACAATGCAGAAACAAAGTCATGGAAAAGAAATTTTTGATAAAATTATAGAATTATATAATATAAAACCTAATTTAATGGCTTATCATATGCCAAATAATATTCTATTTAGATTTTTATTTCAAAATTATTTAATTAAAAATCCTATACAAGAAGATAATGATATTTATGTTTATTCTGATTTTAAACCTGATTTTCCAGAAAATTATAATAAAATTGCTGATACAAAAGTTAGTTTTAATGAAAATGATAAATTCAATAATAATAGAGGATATTATTATTATATTGATAAAAATAGTGAATCTAATAAAAGTCATAATAATGATAAATTTTTATATAAAAGTAATGGATATAATTATTATTATTAAAGAAGTTAAAAATTATTTGTTAAATAAATTATTTTATTTTATTAAATTTTTGAAATTTTATGTTTTATTTATCGAAATTATTCTTTTATTAAACAATTTTTATTATTAATATATTTATTAAAATTTTATTTTGAAATGAATACATTTTTTATTTTATTTTTTCTTTGTTTTTTTCAAAAATTTAAATCTTATATTTATTTTCCAATTCTTTTCAAAGAAAATAATGAATTAAATTTTATAGAAAATTTAATTAAAACTGAAGTATATACAAATATTCGAATTGGTACTCCTTTTCAAAATATTCCAATTCATATTAAATTTAATTCCCAATATTTTTATATTTCAGGTAAAAAAGTATTAACTCATAATTATAATGAGGAAAAATCTTCTTCATATTTTACAACTAGAAAATCAAGAGGTTTTTATGATAGTAATATAAATAATGGTGTTCTTTCAAATGAAACTTTTTACTTTTCAACAAAAAAAAATAATAATTTAAAAGTAGAAAATTTAATATTTATTCTTGCTAATAATATTACTAATATTGAATATCCAAATGTAATAGGATTAAAAATTTGTCCTAGTCCAAGTTATGAAGATTCAAATTTTATATATCATTTAAAATATAATAATTTGATTGACTATTATATTTTTACAGTTGATTTAAAAAATATTAATAATGGACAATTAATAATTGGAGAATATCCTCATGATTATGCATCAAGTGAATATGAACAAAATTATTTTAAAACTTCAAGAGCTGGTAAAAGTAATTATCGTCAAAATTGGGAAATGCTCTTTTCTAAAGTATATATAAATAATGAAAATTTTGGGGATTCAATATTTGGTTTATTAGATATTGAAGTAGGATGTTTAATTGGGACAAATATTTATCAAAAAAAAATATATACTCTTTATTTTAAAGAACTTATTGATAACAAAATTTGTTCTGAAAATGTTGCTAAAAATAATAATTCTTATTATTATATTTGTAATAAAAATATCAATATTAAAAATTTTCCTAGTTTAAATTTTTATAATCAAGAAATGAATATATTTTTTAATTTTACATATGAAGATTTATTTATTGAAAAAAATAATCAAATTTTTTTTTTAATTGTTTTTTCAAAGGAAAACAAAAAAGATTGGGTTTTAGGGAGAATATTTATGAAAAAATATCAATTTATGTATGATTTAAATAGAAAATTATTTGGTTATTATACAAAAAAAAATAAGTCACATTCAATAATCTTTATTATAATTTATATAATTTTATCAATTATAATTATTTTTCTATTGTTATATTTAAAGAAAATATTAAAAAATAAGAAGAAATTATTATATGCAAAAGAATTAAAAGAAGAAGTAAGTGAACCATTATTATAAATTTTAATTTATTTTATTTAAATAATATTATTAATAAAAAATTCCTTGTACTTTATATTGAAACCAATCATAACATTTTGTTCTCCAATTATCAACACTTTGACTAATTAAAGAATTAACAAAATTAAAGCAATCTTTCTTATCCATATTCCCATGAGAATCTTTATTAAAATTTCTAGGACTTAATCTTTCTTTAAGATCATCAATAGTTTGTTGTTTATTCTCAAAACAAGGTAATCCAGTACCATGTCCACACCACATCATTTCAACTAAAATAATAATTTTTTGTCTATGAATATGAATATTATAAAAACCTTCATTTAAATAATTAACAAATCTTCTAAAATAAACTCCATTAATTCCACCTAAACATTCAACAAAATCATTAGTTAATTTAAAAGGTGCATTCTCAAATTTAAGTCCTTTACCAGGAGCATTTGATAATAAAAATCCAAAATCAATATGAATAATATGTCCATTTATATCTATTAATATATTTCCATTATGACGATCTTTTATTTGTAAAAAATAACATACTAAAGAATAACCTGCTAGTGATTGACATAAATTTTCTATTGCTGTTTCATATTGTTTTCCATTAAAATATGTTGTATAAAAATTATTTAATGATATACCATTTAATTTTTGTTTTAATTGATCTAAACTTAATGAATCATTTACCATTTCAACTAAACCTGAATTATTACCTGTACTTATTATTTCATATGTATTTAACCAACAATGGGAATTTGTTATTTGGAATATTTGATTAAATTCGTTTATTAATTGTGTTGCAAATTGTTCTTGTCTTAAATCTTCATTTGTTTTTATTATACATCTAAATATGTTATGAGATTTTATTTTACCAAAAAGACTTCTTAGTTTTATACTCTTTTTTTTATTTTGAAATGTTTCTCCAAAAGATTTTTTTATTTCTTCTATATTTGATATCTGATTATTGTTTATATTATTATTTTTATTATTAATTTCTTCATTTATTTTTATATCTTTATTAATTTGATTTGTAATTTTTTCATTTTTATCAATATTAGTATTAATTTCTAAATCATCTATTTTTTTTTCAATTATATTATCATCTAATTTTGAATTTAATATATTTGGTTTTACAGATTCAAAAACTGTATTTGCATTTTTTTTTCTCATATAAATACCTTTTTTATTTAAATTAAAAATTTTAATCCTTTCTTTAATCATATTAACTTTTTTTTCTTCAATATTTTCATTTACAATTTCATCATCATAAAGTAAATTTGATTGTTTTTTTTTTTTAGTTTCAATGTTTTTACTAACTTTTAAAGGTTTACATAACAAAATTTCATCATCTTTTTCATTATCATTATTATTTAAAGTATTCACTAAAGATTGACTATTTAAAGTTTGAGATCTACTTTTTTGAGAATTATCAATTAAATCACCATTATTTATAGCAGATTCAATAACATCTTTTAATAAACATATTTCAAAAGTTAACATAATTGGAGCTCTTGTTTTAGTTCTAAATATTTTTATTCCATCTAATGGAATATGAAGAATAAAATAATGTCTACATTTATTTGACATAAATGGTAAATAAACATTACATGGTAATTTTTTATTTATTTTATTTATTTCTTCATATAAAAAATTCATTTGTTGCTCTTCAGAATATTTTGGTAATTCATTACTTAAATCACATAAATGATTTATGAAATTAATACTTGAATGATAAGAAATAAAATTTAAATCTAAATATTTGTTTATATTTTCAAAATTTAAATTATTTTCTTCTTCTTCAGCTTCATATTCATCTATTGTAAAATCTTTATTTAATAATTGAAAATTTGATATATCAATATAAAAATCATTTGGATTAAATTTATATTTAATGATTTTTTCCTCTTCACTAGTTAATTCTAAATTATTATTTTTATTCATTTCTTTTCTCAATTCTAGATCAGAATATTTTTCTATTATCATTCTTGATTTTTTAAATTTTTCATAAAAAATTTGTTGGTTTTCATTTAATTCACTTTCTTTTATTTCTTCAAAATCTTTTTCCAAAATAGAATTATTATATAAAAAATCTAAATTATTTTGTTTAATTAATTCAATATATTCATCTCCTTTCTCAATATAAAAATTTTTTAAAATACTTTTTTCTTTTGGACTTTCACTTTTAAATAAAGTATTTAACATTAATAAAATATTTTCAATTTCATTTTTTTTTTCATTAGTATCATTAAGCATTGCAGATAAAAACCAATGAACTCTATGTGCAAAATATAAATTAAGACCACAAGCTCTGCATAAAAATACGAAAAATTCATCTAAATCTTTTTCTCCACAAAATAATAAAAATGTACATAATTGTGGGATATAAAATTCTAAATCAGTTCTAAATTTAATTAAATAATTAGGATTAATTCTTATTGAATGTAATTGTTCTAATGCATTGTTAAAATTTTTAGTATATAAATTTGTTAATATTAAAAAAGGTAAATCTGTATCTTCTTTTTCATGATTATGTTGAACATAAACTTTCCATTTTGCAATAAATAAATTTTTTTGTAAATTATCTTCTGATTTACAACATTTAAAACAACAACAACAAAATAAATAATAACAAAATACACAACAACAACATTTTTTTTTTTTTTCTGTTGCTTCTGTAACTAAATCTAAGTCATTTGATATTTCAAATTGATGTTGGTCTAAATTTGATGAATTTAAACTGTCATCAACAAATTTTTCATTCATTTTTTAAATGAATAAAAAAATTAAAGTATTAAAACAAAAAAATTAAATAATTAAATATTTATTTTTATATTTATTTACATCAATATATGAAGAAAATAATATATTTTTTTTATAATTTTTTTTAATTCATTATTATTTTTTTATGTTAATTTATTAAGAATATAATTTTTTTTTATTTTTTTGAAATTATATTTCATTCATTTTTTGTTTTTATATTTTAAATCTTTACTATTTTTTCCTTTCTCCTTTTTTAATAAAGATAAATTAGATTCTATTTTTATATTTTCTTCATATATACTTTCTTTCAAAAAGATAATTTTATTTTTTATTTCTTCATTTTCTTTATTAAATATGCTTTCTTGTTTTATATATATATTTTCTTTTTCATTTATTTTATTTTTCAATTGTTGAAGATTTAATTTTAATTGTTTTATAGAATCATCTAATTTTTTATTTTCTTCGTTTAAATTATTTAAAATTGTTTTATTTGCTTCTATTATTTTTTTTGCATTCTCTTTATTTCTTTTGAGTTCAGATATTTCATTTATATTATTTTTATGTGTGTTTAATTCAAGCGTTAATTCTTTTAATAAATTATTTATTGTATTATATTGATATTTTAATTTATTTTCATTTGCATTTTTTATTTCTATATTTCTCTTTTTTATTATTTTTTCTTGATGAAGTAAATTAAAAGAATTTTCTAAATTGTTATTTTCATTATTATATAATTTGTTTATTGTTCTTGCATATTCTAAACTTTTATTTTCATTTTTGTTTTCAGTTTGAACTATTAACATTTTCTTTAATAAATTATCATTTTTAAATTTTAAATTTTCATATTGATTTACAATTTCTAATAGTTCATTACTTTTTTCTTTTAATTTAGTTATTTTAGATTGTTTTTCTAAATCTTTTCTTTCTGAATTAACTGAACTAATTTGAGTTTTTATTTTTAAAATTTTATTTTTTAAAATAGATAAATTATCAATTCTTTTTAATTTTTTATATGTACTTTTTGTCATTTTAATTTCAGATTTTTGACTATTACTTCTATTCAATTTGATAGGATTTTCAGTAGTTTTACTTTTAGAAATTATATCATCTAATAATTTCATTATTGAATTATTCTCATTTGTTAATTTAGAATAAGCAAATTTTAATTCTTGTAATTTACAATTTTTTTGATTAATTTCATCCCTTAAATTAATCATTTCTTCCTTTATTTTAGTATTTGAAATTGTTGATAAGAATGAATTTGAATGATTTTTTTTAAAATCATTTTTTTTTCTATAACTAAATATTTTTGGTAATGTTTTACTAAGGATAAATTCTTCTACACTATCATTATTTAATAGATTTTTTCCAAAATCTCTTTGAGTTAAAGATCCTGAACAATTTTTATTATGCTTTTTGATTAATTTAATATTATACATTTTTTTTTTCATTTTAAATATTTAAATTTTAATAATTAGAAAAAATTTTCAAAGAAAATATATTAAAAAAATAATAATATGGTAGACTCATTAAATAATATTAAATTTGAGCAATTTGGTAGTTCATATTCAAAACTTCAATTAATACCAACAATAGATATAAGTAAAGGAAAAGCAGTATTAGTAAATAAAGGAAATGTAGTAACAGACAATGGTGATCCTTTTCAAAGAGCTAAAGAATTAAGTATAAATAATGATTTTCAAATTGTAGATATTGATGCAGCAAAAGGAAATGGAAATAATAGAGAAATAATTAAAAAAATAAGTAATAAATATCATTGTTATATTGCAGGTGGTGTTAGAACAAAAGAAATAGCATTAGAATATTTAAATCAAAATGCAAAAAGAGTTGTAATATCAACAAGTGTAATTAATAGTAATTTAATTGAAGAAATTCCAAATAATAGATTAATTATTGCTTTAGATATTGATAACGATTATAATTTATTATTAAGAGGAAGGACTGAACAAACTAAAATTAATTTATTTGATATTATACTTCAAAAAAAACAATATATAAATGTTTTAACTATTACATTTCATGATACAGAAGGTACTGGTAAAGGAATAGATATGGCAAAAGTTAAAAAAATTAAAAATTTTTTAGAAGAAAATGATATGAAAACAAGATTAGTAATTGCAGGAGGTATAAAATCAATAGAAGAAGTAAAAAATTTATTAGATATGAATGTTTCACCTCAATTTGGTTTTGCACTTTGGACAAAATTATTTACTTTAGGTGATTTATATAGTAATATAATGGATTATTCAAAATTAGAAAAATTTCAAAGTAAAGATATTCCAATATTAGTACCTTGTATTATTATGAGAAAAGATGGTTTACCTTTATCTTTAGCTTATTCGGATAAAAGTGGAATAAAAGAAACTCTTGATGGAGGAAAATTAATAATTTATTCTAGATCAAAAAATAAAAAATGGATTAAAGGAAGTGAAAGTGGAAATGAACAAAAATTAGTCCAAGTATCTTTTAATTGTGATAGAACATCTTTATTATATATTGTTGATGGAGGAAATTATTGCTCAAAAGATGCTAAAAGTTGTTTTAATTATAGAAATCCATCAAAAGGAGGAATGGAATATTTAGAAGAAATAATAAAAGAAGCTTTTGATGATGAAAAAAAATTAAATGAACTTGAATTTCAAGTTAAATTAATGACAAATAAAAAATGGTTAATTTGTAAAGTTTTAGAAGAAGTAAATGAATTGCAAGTTAATCCAAATATATTACAAGAAAATGAAATAAACACAATTAGTGATTTAATTTATTTATTAACATTATATTGCGTTTCATGCAATATTCCAGTCTCTGAAATATTTAATGAATTAACTAGAAGACATTTTACTTTATCAAAACCAAAATATGAAATTAATCCAATTCCAAAAGAATTTAAATTAGGTATTTGTTTAAATCAAATTGACGAAAAAGATGGATTTGATTTTTTAATTAAACAAGGTATTTTTTTGGAAAAAGATATTTCTGAAGGAAGAGGTAAAAGATCAATGAAATATAATGCAAAATTTTTAAAAGATGAAAATTTTAAAATTTGTGCTTTTTTAATTAAACCAAAAGATGTTTTTAGATTTTTTGATTATGGTTATTGTGACGGTGTAATATGTTATAAAGATATATTAGAAAATCATCCTTTAATATATGAACAAATCACTTTTCCTAATGAAGAAGAAAAGAAAAAATGTTCTTTTCTTTATCAAAAAATTTCAGTTATTGCAAAAAATGATTTTGATATTGAATTAGTAAAAAAAAATAATAAAAGATTATATTTATATACTGAATATATTCACTTAACTAATGATTGGGTTAAAAAAAATAATTTAAATGTTAAAGTTATAAGAGTAAGTGGTGAAACATTACAATTTTTAGTAAATGAATTATGTGATTTAGTTGTTTGTATTAGTGAAGAAAATGTTATTAAAGAAAATAATTTAAAAATAATAGAAGAAATTGGTGTCACAGAATTAGGTTTTTTTTCTAATCCAAAATATGCTGAAACTATAAAGAATTTAATCTCTATATGAATAAATAATACTTTTGATTATTATAATTATGATATAAAAATAATATAACTGTATATTATTAACTTTTTTCTATATATTAATTTGCATTTTCTTCAATTTTATTTTTTATTTTTTATTTACTATCACTAAATCTTTTGACAGAATTAAACATTCTTTTCAAAATACAATGTTCAATCTTATTTATTGAATGAAGATAAGTAGCTTTTCCATAATGACATCCACATTCACAATCTTCTCTTGTTACCATAAAAGCAATCATAAAAGCCATTTTTAAATTCATAAATTGAAAAGTTTTTTGAGCAACATTATTTTTATTATTTAAAGGATCAACAATAATTAAATCATGACTTTGATCAAAATTTAAAAGAGTATCATTACCAATTATAGGTATATTATTATTATCTTTAATAGGATAAGTTAATATAACATATCTATTAAAATCAAAATATATTCCATAATGACCTAAAAATCCATGAAAAGTTTTTCCAATAATATCTTTATCATCATCTTGATAATTATTAGTATCTCTTTTACTTTGAATATAAGAAACAACCATTAAAATTAAACCATATGAACTTAAACCTCCTGACTTAGGATCATTTAAATTAGCATTTTTTAAAATAGTTTTTAAAGCCAAAATTATTGGTCTTAAAGCATTATATTCCTTTAAATAACTTTCAATAAGAGAAACACATTTTAATCCATAATGTTTATCATCTTGAATAGTAATATCAATACTAATACTTCCATAATCAGATGAAGATACAATTTTAATAGAAGGAATTGGAAGATTTTCTAAAAATTTCATTGAATTAATCCATTTTTTCCCAGTAAATAAATAACATAATTGACGTAAAATAGTTTCAGGTTGATTTTTTAAATTATTATTTCTATTAATTAATATAATATCAATATCACTCCAAGGAAGACTTAATCCAGTTGCATATGAACCATAAATTTTTACTTCAATATTTTCTATTCTTTCATTAATTGACATTTGAATATTTGCAATTAATTGTTCTATTATATATTTTTTTTTTGACATTTGTTCTTGTATATAATTTTGATAATCTAATAAATCTTTTTGTAATATATGAATTATTAACTCTTCATCATATTTTGCAGGAAGAAATTTTGCATCTCTATATTCTTTTAATGATAAATTTTTATTTTGTAAATCTGAAGAATTTGGGATTTTTAATATTAATTCATTTTTTTTCTGCTGTAAATTTTCGATTTGATTTTTATAATAGTCATTTTTGGATTTTAATTCTGTTAAATCCTTTTCTTTTTCATTTAATTTTTTAGAAAGAGATTCTATTGTTTGTTTTTTTTCTGTCATTTGATTTTCAAATTTTTTTATAATTTCCTCTTTTTCTTTTAATTGATTTTTTAATTCATTTAATCTTAATTCCATTTCAATACTTTTATCTGTTAAATCAAGAGTTAATGTTGGTGTATTTGATATTTTAATAAAATTATTTAATTTTGAATTTTCTTCTTTTTGGTTTGTATAATTATTATTTATCATAATATTATTATAGATAAATTCAATTGGTATTTGAAGATTATAATTATTATTTTGTTTTTTTTTAATTATATTTGTAGAAAATTTATTTTTAAGTTCACTAATATCCTTTAATGATAATATATTTTTTTTTTCTTTTTTAATATTAAGATTATTATATAAATTATTAGTTTGATTATTAATTTGTAAAGGAACATCTCTCATTAAAATATTATTTTGATATTGTGGATTAATACTTAAATTCTGAGATTGACTTAATAAATTTATTGAATTATTAATATGATTTGAACTTATATCTTTTCCTTTTTCTTCTTCATAATTTTCATTATGAATAAAATTATTATTATTATTATTCATCAAAAAACTATTATTCATAACAGGAGGAGCTGACATATTCATTGGTAAATTATTTCCTATAATATTTCTTATATTATAATAATTATTAAATAAATTAATAATATCTTTATTTCCTTTTTCTTTTGCAATATCAAATGGTTTTTTTCCGTTATAATCAACTTGATCAACAAAAACTACATTATTATTTAATAATAATTTTATAATTTCAATATGTTGATATTGAACTGCTAAATGTAACCCTGTTTCTCCTTTTAATTTAGTTTGATAATTTACATTTACTTTATTATCTAATAAAACTTTAACAATATTAACTAATCCTTTAAAACATGCAAAAGTAAAAATAGAATGAATTTCATATAAATTATTTATAGGTTCTTCAATAAAAGAATCTATATTTGCTTTTTCTTCAATTAATAAAGATATAATATCTGGATTATCATTATTATCATATAAAACAGAATATACAATAGCATTTCTATTTTTTGCATCTAATTTATTTATATCTGGATGATATTTTAATATTATTTTAATAAGTTCTATATCATTTAACATTATTGCAAACATTAATAATGTAATTTTTTCATTTTCTTCTATTTTTCTATGATTCATATAAATAATTGGTGCATTTACATCTGCACCTGAAAATAATAATAAATCAAACATTTTATATATTATTGGAGATTTTTCATATTTTTGAAGTAATATAAAAATTCCTATTGATAAATTTTGTTTTGATAATTTATTGTCTTTTAAAAATTGAGATAACTCAGTTATATCATTACTTTGAATAAAATTTCTTAAATAAAAACTTGTTGTTAATGAATTATCCTCATTTAATTTATTTGAATTTGAAATTGTTGTTTCATTATTTGGAATTTGAATTTGTTGATAATTTATATTTTGTGGAGGATTTATTATATTTTGAGGAGAATTTTGGTTTTGTTGAATTTGAGACATTATTATTGAATAAGTTTAAAAAAATAAATTTCTAAAAAAATCATAAAATATATTCAGTATAATCTTAATTAATTATTTTTATATAGAATAAAAAATTAAAAATACAAAAATTAATTTTATGTATTTAAAAAAAAACTTTATAATTTTTTGATATAATATTTATTTATTTATTTTTTTAATTTTATAAAAAAATGAAAAAAAATCAAAAAGATAAGAATCCAAAAGGTAAAGATTCTCAATCTTTAAAAGATATAATTCCATCATCATATCAACATATTCATGAACAATCACCAATAATTTTTCCTTCAAATGTAGAAAAAATTTATACACCAGAAAATATTCCAAACCCTCTTTTCGAAGAATTTCCATTAGATGAAACTGACCTTGCAACATTCCAAGCACCATTATTAGAAAAACCAGAAGAAGTTTTTCAAGATCCTATGGCAGAAAGAATTTATCTTCCAAAATCATTATATAAAGATTTTTTAAATGAAGAAATTAAATGGTCAAGACCAAATTTTTATATAATTGAAAATAAATTAGATGTTGATATTAAAAAACATTTTCCAAAAAAAAATCCAAATACTTTTCGTGAAAAAGTACATGAAAAATATAAAGAAGAAGAAAAAAGAAAAAAAATGATAGAAGATGGGTTATTAGAACCTAAGAATGATAGTAGTGATTCTGAATTTGATACTGAAAAAGATGATGGAATGGCAATTTATAAAGATTATTTTAATATTATTAAAACAAAACCAAATATAAATGTTGTTAAATTTATTCAAAGACAAGAAACTGATGAAGAATATGAAACAAGAATTAAAAATGAACAAGAAGAAATTGAAAGATTTAAAAATGAAAAAAAAAAAAATAAAAATTTACAACCTACAATAACAGAAGTTAATACAGAAAAATTAAAAATAAGTGAAGCAAATCCTAGTAGAATAAGAATGAAAGATGGATATCCTTTATATTGTAGATGGCTTGCTTCAATATTTGAAATTATTAGAGATAGAAATATTATTGATATAAATCATGGTTTTTCAATTTTTCAAAGAATTTATCCTCAAGAAAATGGAGTTCCAATTTATAATGAAAAAGGGATTTATTGGGTTAAATTATATCATTTTGGAAAATTAAGAAAAATTGAAATTGATGATAGAATGCCAACTGATAAAAATGATAAATTTTTTTTACCAAGATGTGATAATTTAGAAGAATTATGGCCTGCGATTTTAGCAAAGGCTATTTTTAAATTATATTCTTATAAAATTGTTTCTCAGTCTTTTAAAGAATGTGGTGATTTTGAAGTTTTTTATTCATTAACAGGATATATTCCTGAATTTGTTGATTTAATTAAAGAAAAAAATTTATATAAAATTTTTGAAGTTATTGATCAAAAAGAAGAAAATAAATATGAACCTGATTCAAATGTAATTGAAGAAAAAAAAGATGAATCTAAATTTGAAAATAGTAATTATTCTCAAGTTAATAATACAAATCAAAATAAAACAAAATCAAATGCAAATAATGATAAAACAATTGTTGAAGAAGAAGATCCAAAACTTATTTTTCTTGAAAAAGCTTTATCAGATGATAATTATATAAATAAAAATTGTTTAGTATTTTGTTATAAAAAAGCAGAAGAAGTTAAAATAACAAAAGAAGATGATGAAGAAGATGAAGAAATTTTACCTCCTCAAAAATTATATAATCCATCAGCAAGAAAACCATTTAGTAGAATGAATTCAATGAAAAGTCATGGAAATAAAGATAATGTTGTTACAATTCAAACAAAAAAAAAAAGAGTTTCAATAAAAATGGAAAAAGTAGAAGAATTAGATGAAAATAATAGTAAAAATAATTTTAATGGATCTCGAAGACGTTCTTCATTAAGATTTAAAACTATTAATCCAAATACTAATTTAGGAAATGATGTAAAAAAACAAATTGAAGAAGATAAAAAAAAAAAAGAAAAGGAAAAAGAAAAAGAAAATCAAATTTATGAACAAACTCATTTTGTTAATCAAAATCAAAATAATTTATTAAATAAATCAAGAGCTTCAAAAATTCATTTTATGATACAACAAAATGAAAAAGCAATTGAATTATTTATGGATAAAATATTTATTGGTGTTATTTATGATGTTGTTGAATTTTTTAATAATAATTTCTTTAATATGAATAGATTATTACCAATTGATTTTAGTGATTTAAGAGCAATGTTAAAAAATTTCAATTCAAATAATGTATTTAAACAATTATCAAGAGAAGAAAAAAAACAATATATACATGAATTAAAACAAATAAAAAAACAACAAAGAGAAGAAAAATATAAAAGAATAGAAAGTTTAAAAAAAAATGGAAAAAGATATTATTCAATTAAAATTCATAATTCTGCAGTATCAGAACCCAATTTTTTAAAAGAACACACAGATGAACAAATAGAAATGACAAAAAAATGTTTAGTTAATGATTGGAAATTTCCACCAATTGATTATTTAGAACATGTTTATGAAATAATGCATTTGCAAATAGAAAAAAATGAACATGAACATGAACAAGAACATGAACATGAAGAAGAACATCATGAGCATCATGAACATCATAAAAAAAAGAAACCTTATACTTGGAGTAAAGATGTTTATATGCATTTAATTAATAATGATACTGAACAATATAATCAACCTAAACAACCTTTAATTAGAAATGAAGGTGCTTGGGTTGAACCAAAAGATTTTTTCGAATGCTTTGATTCTTTTATTATGTTAAATAATCCTAAAATTTTTCAAACTAATTTTTATTGGGATAATTTATGGTATGATACAAAAGATATTTTATCAGTTAATCCTCAAAATAAAGTTTTACATTTAATACCAAATGAAAATACTAATAAATCAACAATGTTAATTAATTTTTCTGTTAATAGTGATAATAAATTTAAATTAAGAGATATTGCTTATGCTATTCATTTTCTTTTATTAAAAAAAGATGAAAGACTTGAAGAAGGGAAATTAATTACTTTACAATCATTTTTTGGAAGTAAACATATTGATCAATTAAATATTAAAGATGAATACTTTTTAATTTTCCTTGGTGGATTATATCCAAATGGTTTTTATATGAAATTTTTTACTGATTTTGTAATTGAACCTATTAAATATAGTGATTATTTAAGTGAATTTAATGGATATACTAAACAAACTTTTAGTATTGAACAACCTAATTTATCACAAGATGAACTTTATGTTCTTTTAAGAGTTTCTGTAAAAATTGAAACAAAAACTAAATTTTTTGTAATAAATAATAGTTCAAAAGATTATTATTTCAAAGAATTTATTGAACTATTTATTTGTGAAAATGGTAATGAAAATAAAAAGAAAAAAATATTTTTTGAAAATGTTTTTGAATTAGAAGCTAATGAATATTTCTTTGTTATAACATGTATTCCACCTTATAATGTAGAAGCAGATAATTTTGATATAGATATTTTAAGTTATCCAGAAGATGATAAATTAGATGTAAGTCAAACTAATACTGCAGTTCCAGGAGAAGTTAATAAAACATTAGTTAATTTACTTAATATTGAACATATTCCACCATATGATATTCATGATAAATATAAATTAAATAAACATTTTATTTTATTTAAAGAATATATTTTTAGTGGTGAAATAGTTTATGCTTCATTAAATATAAAAATTACTCAAATAAAAAAAAGTGATGATAATGAAAATAATAATAATGTAACAGAAGTACCTTTAGAAAAACCAATTAGATTTAAATTAGAATTATATGATAAAGAAGATAAAATAATATATAAAACTGATTTTTATAATACAATAACATTACATAATTTAATATTTGAAGGTAATGTAATAGTAGAAAATAAATCAAATAAAAAAAATGATAAAAATGCTACTGAAGAGCCTCCAACAAATAAACCATATAGATTATATTGTTATTTAGATGAATCAGAATTATCTCAAAGATTTTTACAATTAGATTATTTAGAAACATTAAGATGGAATATAAAAGTTTTTTGTTCTAATACTTTAGGATTTTGTGAAGATACTCATAAAGAAGATGCTGAAAGAAAAGTAATTGAAGCATGGGAAATTGAAGAACCCGGAAGAGCAGAAAAAGCAAAAAATTCAAGAAGAAGATTTATGTTACAAAAAAAAAATGTAGATGAATTAACTGATGAAGAAAGGAATTTTTTAAAAACTCAAAGAATAAGAAGAACAGAAAAAAAAAAAGAAGAAGTTGTTGAAACAAATATAAAAAAACCAATTAAAAATGTAAATAAAAAAGGTAAAAATGAAGTAGTTGAAGAGAAAAAAGAAGAGAAAAAAAATGCATATCTTAATTTAAATAAAAAAATTTTACCTGCAGAGAATCATTGTTCATTATATATTAAAAACTTTTTATATTATGCATTTAATGATAGATGCATTACTTATGATCATGATTATGCTCCTGATAAAAAACAATTAAATACAGAATCAACTGCTTTTGAAAAAGAAGAACAAATTACAAAATATTTTGAAGAAAATGTAAGATTATTAACAGAAACTCAAGAAGATTTTGAATTAAGAAAAACTGGTTATATTGAAGTTAATAAAAAATTATATGATGCTATATTAAATGGAAGACAAAAATTAGAAAAAAAAAAAGAAGAAGTTTTAAAAGGAAGAGATGATGTTAAATCTATTTTGTTACTTAAATCACAAGCTGAACAAAAATTAAAAGATTTAATTGATTTATTTGAAGAAGGTGATAAAGATGATAAAAATAAAAAAAAAGAAAATAAATTTGATTTTAATTTTGCTTTTGATACTTATAATGAAGCTGTAAAAACTGGATTAAAATCTCCGTTAATTGAAACTGTTTTTAATTTATTAAGTGGAAAAAAAGAAGAAATGATTAATGAAGAATTAAAAAAAGTTCCTGGTAAAGAAAAAGATGTTGCTATAAAAATATTAGAAGATATTAGAGTAAATAAATGGAATATTTCTGATACTTTACTTGATAAATTAGATTCATTTGCTAATTAATTTTAATAAATTTTTTAAACATTAAAATTAAGAAGTAATTATTTAATTATTTTTTAAATTTTAATATTTGTGAAATTTTAAAATATTTTGAAATTTTTTTCTTTTAAATTAAAATAAAATTCAAAAAAAAAATCAATTAAATAATATGAATGAAAGTATAGAAAATGAAATGGGTTATGCAAAAATAGAAGGACCAAATATTCATAAACTTATTACAAAAACCAAAGTTTATTTAGGAAGAGAAGTTGAATCAAAAGACCCAGCAATAACAGATGATATTCAATTTATTTCTTTAGGACATGGTCTAAGAGTGTCTAGAAAACATGTTTTTATATATTTTGATTATGATAAACATGAATGGTATGCTCAAAATCATTCAAAAAATAAAATTTATATTAATAAAGAAATTATAAGTAAATTACAAGATCCAATTTGTATTTCTCCAATGGCGGCATTTCAAGTTGATGAAAATAATTTTTATTTTTTCCAATCAAAAGCTGAAAATTAATATAATATATAAATATTTATTTTATTCAAATTAAACAAATATTTTTATTACTAAATAATTATAAAAAAACAATTAATCAAATAAACTAATATGTCATATTTTATAAGTGAGTCACCTTTAGAAAATTATTTCCCAGAGCAAGACACAGTAGAAGTATTAGATAAAATAATCCCATCACTTCATACAAATCAAAAAAATGAACCAATTCGTCAATTTTATGAATTTATCCCATTTCATCCAGTTTCAGTTTCAAGTGAAATGATAGGTACTACAATAGAAGAGTTATTAATGCATAATTTCCCTACAAAAAATTCATGGGAAAATTCTCGTTTAGGAAATTATCCAGAAGAAGTTTTTTTACGTTTAAATCATAGAAGTGATTTAAAATTTGTTTTAATTAGTTCTAAAATTAATAGACCAATACCACAACTTGATATTTATTTAGGTGATGGTATAGTTGGAAATTTTAATGATACAAAATATGTTAAATTAAAAAGTGAATTTAATATAACTGAAGAAGGTAAAACTATACCAATTCAAGGAATTGGTAATTTTGTAAAATTAGTTTTTCCAAGAGGAAATATTAAAATACAATCAAATCCATTTGGTCAAGTTTCAATTGCTCAATTAAAATTTTTTGGTAAACCTGTTGATCATTTAGTTTATTTTAATGAAAATATTTCTAATCAATATGATCCACAAGCTAAAAATGCTAGTGTTGATAGAGTTCTTATTGAAATGGGATTACCAATTAATGATGAATATAATTTAGTTCAAGATCAAAATTATGATATTGCTCCTGTTGATGAAGAAACAAAAATTACTATTAGAGATTTATTAAATATTTCAAGGAGAGCTGAAGCGACAAAAGATTATGAAATATTAAGAAAAATAAAAAAAGATATTAAACAAGCGTTTTATTTAGGAAATGAAATATTAAATTGTGATAGAGAATTACAATTTGCTAAAAGTAAAGAAGATTATGATGCATGTATTATGTTAAGAAGAAAAAGAGATGAATTAGCTGCTAGAAGAGATAATATTGATGCAATATATGAAACATCAAGATATGAAGAAATGATAAGTTTAATGAAACCTGAAGATTATTTAGCTGAAATACAACATCAAAAAGATTTAGAAAGACAAAGATTTGAACGTGAAAGATTAGAACGTGAAAGATTAGAAAGAGAAAGATTAGAAAGAGAAAGATTAGAACGTGAAAGATCAGAAAGAGAAAGATTAAATAATAAAAAGAATATAAATTCTAATATAGATAATAGTCAATTTAGTAATAATGTACCAACAAATAGAAGAGATAGAAGAAATAGAGCTGATGATTATATAAATCAAGATACAAAATTAATTAAAAAAGAAATAATAAAAACAGAAAAGTTTATGGATGAATTAGACTATAATCAAGGAGATAAAGATTTAGAACCATATTTTGTTCCTAGAGCAAAAGATGCAGGTGGAATAATCCCACCACCAGATATAAATAAATTACGTAGGGCTCATCGTCAAGGTGTTTTAACAGTAACAGGAGTTCGTTTATATTCAGCATTAATTGGTGATGATTGGAAAATGAGAGAAGCTGCAGTAAAAGCATTTCTTGAATATATTCAAAATCCCCTTCTTCCAAGATATTTAGATAAATCTTTTCCTTTATTTAGAGCTTCTATTGAAGTAGCAAAATTAGCTTCTGATGATAAAGTAATTCAAATTTATTTAGATGGACTTAAAATATTACAAACATGTTTAGCTCCTCCTGTTTGTGGAAATGATGTTGATCCTGCATTCATTCAAAAATCAATAAAATACTTTTTACCAATATTTATTAAAAAAATATCAGAATTTAATGATAAACAAAGAGATTTAACATTAAGAACTTTAATTGATATTTTTAGACATCCAGCATTAAATGTAGGAGAATTAGTTAAAGCGTGTATGGATATTGTGGAAAATAATGATGGTGTTACACCTGATAAACAACCATGGAATGTTTTATTTGCAAGATTAGAAATTATTTTAAGAGTTTTAGATGAATATGGTATTGATGAAAGTTTATGGGATTGGTATAATGTTTTTATTGAATTAATTATTCCTAGTTTATTTCATCAAAAACCTGATTGTAGATTAGTTGCTGTTGAAATTTGTGCTATTTTATATAAATATGTTGGGAGTGATATTAGAAGTCTTATTAATTCAAATAATATTAAACATAATTTGAAAGATCAAATTAATAAAAAATTTAATGAAATTGATATTGCTAGAGAGAAACAAAATAAAAATGATAGAATTGAAAGTGCCAAAAATGATTTAAAGAAGGATTCTGGTCATAAATTAGAATCAATTATTGAAACTGAAGGTGAAAAAGGAAGTGTATTATAAAATTTTATTTTATTTGTATTCTTTTTTTATATTATAATTAAATCTAAAATATTTTATTATTTTTGATAGAATTAATAAATTATATAAATTCAAATTTTAAAAAAAAAGATTTAAATAAAAATCTAAATATCTATTCCTAATTATTTTTAAAAGAAATAGTTCAATTAACAGAAACAACATCCTACTTTTGCTTTCTTTTTTCTTTCTGTTTCTTCATCAATTTCATCTTCTTTTTCATTTTCTTCAATACTAATTCTAGGAATTTTATTTATTGAATCAAAAAGAGAACTTCTATTTTGTAATTGACTGGGTCTAAATTTTATATGTACATTTGACTTTCTATCAATACTTTCATTTAATTTTTCATATATTTTAGTAGAATATTTAATTTGACAATATAAAGTAATAATAGTATTTTTAATTAAATCATCAATATTATCACCAGTTTTAGCAGAAACTTCAAGAAAATGATCTAATTTATTTTCTTCTTTGAATTTTTCACCATTTTCATATGAAAGTAATCTTTCTGTTTTTATATCAGTTTTATTTCCTACTAAAATAGTTACAATATTTTCTTTTGCATATTTTCTTAAATCATTTAACCAATATCTTAAACTATTTAAACTTTCAAAATCATTTATTGAATAAACTAAAAATGCACAATTACAATTTTTATAAAAATTTCCTGTTACTGATGTTACATTTTTTTCATCTCCTGAAACATCCCATAATTGAAGGCAAAAAAAATCATTATTGATTTCATAATTTGTCCAAAATAAATTATAAGATTTAGATTTTTGATAAACTTCTGAAAAATTATCATAAAGACATTTTTGGATTATTGATGTTTTTCCAACTTTTGAATTTCCAATTATTATTATTTGAAAGGTTTCTTTTACTTTTTGAGATGGATTTTTATTCTCTATTCTATGAATTTTAAGTGTTTTATCCATTGTTTTTAATCAATATAAAAATTTAAAAATAATATTTTTTTTAAAATAAATCTTTATTATTTATTTAAATGATTATCAAATCAGTATTTAATTTTTTTATCAATCAAATTTAAATATTTAATATAAATTAAAATATAAATAAAACTTATCATTTTTATTTCAACTTTAACTAATAAATTAAAATCCTAAAATTTACAAAATTATATAAACCATAAACCATATTTTTATTTTTGAAATTTTTTATCTTCTTCTTCTTTTTTTTTCCTTTCAGCTTCTTCTCTAAGTAAATCTTTATACATTTGTTTTCTTCTATTATCAGATAATTTCAACATACTTTCATTTTGAATTTTATTAATATCTTTATTAAATTTTCCCATCATTTTATACATTTCCATATCAGCTAAAATTACACTTTCTCTTGCATTTGCTTTTCTTAATTCCATTCCAATATCTTTATTCATTGCTTTATTTATTACATATTCTCTTTGATAATCTAATACTGCTTCTCTATCTTCATCATCTTCTTCTTTATATGTTAATAAATTATCTTGTACTCTTTCAAATTTCTCTTTTTGAGTTCTTGCAAATTTTTCTATCTCATCTTTTCTTCTTTGTTCTATTTCTTCTTTTCTTTTTGCAACATCATTTAATTTTTTTTGGAATTTTTTTAATTTTTTCATATATAATTTTTCTTGTTCTTCTCTCATTTCTCTTATTTGTTCTAAATGCTTTAAATGATTATTTTTCTTTTCTCTTCTTTGATTCGCTCTATTTTTTTTACTCCAATATGCATTTGTGTATTTTGCAAAAAATTTATCATCTCTTTCTTTTATCATTTGTTCATATTTTTCATCTCTAATTTTTAAATTTTTTTCATGTTCTTGATAACTTTTTCTTAATTTTTCATTATAATCTTCATTTCTTGCTCTTCTTTTTTCATTTAAATTATCTTCATATTCTTTTAATTTATTTTCTGTTCTTTCTGCTTCTTTTAATCTTTTTTTTTCATATCCTTCTAAAACTATATCATGTTGAATTAAAGCGTTTTTTTCTCTTTTATCTCTAATTTTTTTAATTTTTAAAATATCATTTCCTTCTTTTGATAAATAATCTTTATTATGTTGAATTTTCTTTTCTCTGTCTTTAATTTCTTTTTTAACTTGATTAACTCTTTTGTTTTCTCTATCAATAACAACTTCTTTCATATGTTCAACTGTTGGTTTATATCTTTTATTTAATGTAACTAATGATTGAAATCTTTTCTTTTTTCCTTTATCAATAGCATCATGTAACTGATAATGATTAATTATTTTTTTATAATCATATTCATTTGATTTTTGCAAATTTTGTTTTGCAATTTCCATATCTGCAATTTTCTATTTATAAAATTAGGTAAATATATTTTCTTTTTTTTATCTTACATTAAATCGAAATGATGTTGATATATTTCCTTCAGTATTCATATTGGAATTGATTAAATTTATTATTTTATTAAAATTTATGTAATTAAAAAATTAAAAAAAAAATTACAAATTTAATTAATTAATATAATTAATTAGATTGATTGATTATATAATTGCTGATCGATATCCATTAGATATTTATTTTCTATTTCAAACAGTAAATTTTCCTGATATTTATTTGTAGCATTTAACAAATTTAAAACTCTATTTCTATATTCACTAAATTCTCTAGTAAATTCTTCATAATTATCAGTTTGAATTAATTCATTAATTGAATTTCCAATTAAACATTGATGTAAATTATCAGCATTTCTTTCAAGATAAGATTGAGAAAATTCAAACATAGGTTTATTATTATCATCCTTCATATAAAAACCAAAAATATATGTATATTCTAAACTTCTTTTTCCTTTTATAACAGTATTTAAAGCATCAGATATAAATTTTAAATCATTTAAAGGATAATTTTTAATTGAAACAATAATACTTAATTTTTCATCTAAATCCTTTCTTAATTTTTCTTCACATTGTTTAACAGCATTTTTATAATTAATATATCTATCAAAATAAAAAGTATATCTTTTTAAAAATCTTTTTATCATATCAGCTTCTTTTTCTTTAGCCATAACAGCTTCAGTATATTTATTACATTTAAAATGATCTTGACTATGTTTTGCCCAATCAACTTCACAAACATAACAAAAAGCTTTACCACAACCACCAGCTTTAGGATCACAAAACATATAATTACATCCAAAACTTCTTTCAATTTTTTGATGACAATGAGGACATTCTTTAGTATTTGCTTTAACCCACAAATCATCTTCAGATTCATTTTTCATTCTTTTTTCCCATTTAGTAACCATTTCACATGTACAAGGACGATGTGGTTCTTTATAACATTTAAAACAAAATGATTTACCACATAAACATGAACAATCACCTAAAAAATGAAATGATGTTTTTATAATAAATGAACAATGTGGATTTGGACATTCTTTTATATCATCATTTTTATCTATGAAATTTTTAATTATTCCTTTTTTTACTTTTTCTATTAAATCTTTTTCATCTTTTAATATTTCAAAAAAAAACCTTTCATATACTATTAATGTACAATTATGTTGCATACATGGTGTTTTTAATATTGTATGTAAATCTTTTGTGTGTTCTCTTAAATATTCTTTCCAACAATCACCACAAAATGAATGTCCACAATCTAAATTTTTAAATGTTTCATCTTTGTCACACATACAAATTTGACAATATTCAGAATTTTTTTGTACATTTTCTTTTAATAATAATTTCTCTGTTTCTTCTGATAATTTTATTCCACATTTTATTGAATTTTTTTCTACATCATCATACCAATTTGTTAATATTTTATCCATATTCCAATTATAATAAATTAAAACTAAAATTGATTTATCTCTGTCTAAACATAAATTATTCATTGCTTCATTTATTTCTTTGTCTCTTTCTTCTTCTAAATCTTTTTGAGAAAGAATAGAAAATTGATTTTTTGTGTCATGTTCTTCTATATTATGATCTGCTTCATAACTACCATAATTTTCATAATCTTCATCTGACTTATCACTTTCCTCATTATAATATTCCATTATAATTAATAATATTTTTAGAAAAGAATTAATCTTATTTCGAAAAATATTTTTTATTTTTTCGTGTATATGGATGAGAATGATAATATTGAAGATTTTCAAAATAATAATGATAATAATGATAATATTGATAATTTATTAAGAGCTTCTATTGAAAATGATATAACTCAAAAAGAAATTAAAAATATTTCAGTTATTTTATTTCCTTCTTTTATTTTTGTAAAATAATATTTAAATTTATAAATAAAATAGTTAATTGCATCAATTATAGCTTTAATAAAAACAAAAAAATTTTGTTCTAAACAATTTTCAACTGTCATAAAATTAATGATTAGTTTATTTTCATTAAATATAATATATTGTATTTCAAGAACAATAATATTAATATATTATTCATCAAATAATAAATTAAAAAAAATAACTACCATTTTAGCAATAATTATAGATATTTTAGGATTATGTGTAATAATAGTAACATGTATATATTATTTTAAAAGAAAAAAAAATTGTTTTGATGAAAATATCTATCCAACAATATTAATATTTTGTTTTACTTTATTAGGAATAACTATCATATGTAAAAAAATATTAAAAATTTTATTAATAGGAATTTCATTTCCTATTTTAGTATGTTATTTCTTAAGAGATCAAAATCAATTTTTTTCTCATTTTGGTATAGATCCTGAAATAATAAGAACTATTCCTACTATTTCAGCATCAATAAATCATTGTACTCCATGTATTATTTGTACTCAAGATATTAAATTAGGACAAGATATTATTATTTTAAATTGTCCTGGTCATCATTATTTTCATGGAAATTGTATTAAGAATTGGTTAATTGTTAAATTATCTTGTCCTGTTTGTAGAAGTGAAAATATTTTATAAATTTAAATATTTTTTTAAATGTAATATTTTATTTATTTTAAAAAGTTAAATTTATCTAATTATTACTACAACATGTTTTTTTTTTTTCTCTTCTCATATTTGTTTTTACCACTTGAATTCTCTTTGTATTATTTTGCTTTTCTTCTTTTTTTTTTTCCATTATTTCTCTTGAAATATATTGAAATACTTCTTTAATATTTTCCCCAGTAGCAGCACTTGTTTTAAAAAATTTTGGATTATTATTTTTTTTTAAATATTCGTTAATGTCCTCATCACTTACATCAATATGGTCTTTTAAATCACTTTTATTTCCAACTAAACATATAGCAACATCTTTAGGACATTCAATTTTAATATTTTCAAACCAATAATTTAATTGTTCAAAAGTTTCTCTACTCGTTAAATCAAAAACTAATAAAACACCTTCAGTATTATGATAATATATTTTTTGAATATTTCTAAAACATTCTTGTCCTGCAGTATCCCATACTTTTATATTTATTTGTTTATTATCAATTATTTCTGTTTTTCTTTTAAAATCAACACCTAAAGTTGAAATCATATTTATATCAAAAATATCATCAACATATTTTGCAAGAATTGATGTTTTTCCTACTGAAGATTCTCCTAATGTTATTATTTTTACAGTTTCATCAACTGACATATTTTACTTTTTTTTAATATTTAAAACTGAAATTTTTAATTATTTTTAATTAAAAAAATTATTTAAATATTTAAATAATTAATGACAAGTTTAGAATATAATAATGAAGAAAATACAAAAAAATTAACAATTTCTATATTAGGTGGTGGGGCAGTAGGTAAAACATCAGTAACTTATAAATGTTTAAATAAAGAATTAATACCAGATGATATTGATACTACTTTAGAAGATCATTATAAATTTTATCCTATAATTTTTGAAGAAAAAATTCAAGTTGAAATAATTGATACAGCTGGACAAGAAGATTATCAAAACTTTTTTGATACTTGGGTACAATCATCAGAAGGTTTTTTATTAGTATTTTCATTAACAGATAAAAATACTTTTAATGTCGTTAAAAATAAATATGATAAAATAATTAATATTAAAGGTAAAAATATTCCTATTATTTTAATTGGGAATAAAAAGGATTTAGAGAATGAAAGAGAAGTAAATTTTGAAGAAGCTAAAAAATATGCAAATGAAAAAAATATTGAATATATAGAAACTAGTGCAATGACTGGTGAAAAATGCCATGAGGCTTTTTTAGAAATAGTAAAAAAAGTATATTTAAACAAATTTAATGTTAATAATTTTACAAATGAAATCAAAATTAAAAAACGTTGTTGTTGTTCTATAATTTAAATTATATTTTATAGTTTAAGGTATTTTACAAAAATTTTTTTGTTAAAATATAATTAATATTAGATAAAAACTAATTTATATAATTTATATTTTTTCAATGAATTATTAGATATAAAAAAATGGGAAAAGAATGTTCCCGCTGTAATTGTGCAATAGATGAGGAATTTAATCAAATGACAGAATTATTATTAAGACATGAAGATTCAAGAAATAATAGAGATATAAAAAAAGTAGAGTATAATAAAATAATATAATTAATAAATACAAAATTTAAAAACATAGACTTTTAAATTCTCATTTAAATAAAATAAGACTAATTCAAAGTCATGTTCGTAAATTCCTCAATTCAAAAAAAAAAAAAATAAATCACAAACCACATCCATCATATTCAAAAGCAAGTATAAAAAATATAGAACCAACAGAATCAATTAAATCCAATTTAAAATATGTAGAAAATTTAAAAATAGGAAATTCAACATATACAGGAGAAATATTAAACGGTAAAAGACACGGTAAAGGAATACAAGAATGGGACGATGGTGCAAAATATGATGGTGAATGGGAAAATGATAAACCAAATGGATATGGTATATTTTACCATGTTGATGGTGATGTATATAAAGGTTTTTGGAAAGATGATAAAGCAAATGGAGAAGGAATTTTTATTAGTGCAGATGGTACAAAATACGAAGGAAATTGGGTAAATGATGTTCAACATGGATTTGGTAGTGAAGAATGGAAAGATGGTTCTTATTATAAAGGTAATTATAATATGGGAAAAAAAGAAGGTGAAGGTGAATATATTTGGAGTAATGGATGTAAATATGTTGGTAATTGGTTTGATAATAAAATTAATGGTAAAGGGATTTATTATTATAATGATGGAAGAATTTATGATGGAGAATTTGTTGATAATGTTAAAGATGGTAAAGGGAAAATGAGTTGGAAAGATGGGAGAAAATATATTGGGAATTTTAAGAATGATAAAAAAAATGGTATTGGAATGTATATTTGGAGTGATAAAAGAGTTTATGTTGGATTTTGGAATGATAATAAACAAGATGGTTTTGGGAAGTATATTAATCCTAAAGAAAATAGTATTAAATATGGTGTTTGGGATAATGGGAAAAAGAAAGAATGGTTAATTGAAGATGATTTAATTAATAATGATAATCAATATCATGAGAGTTATGAAAGTATTAATAATTTTGAAAATGAGATTAAGGAAAGTAATAATTTATAATTTTTTTTTTATATTTTTTTATATATTAAATTATATCTTATTAGGATTTAAATATTGTATTTTTTTATATTATTAAAAACAGATTTTTATTTAATAAAAATATTCTGTTGGAGGTTTATTTAATGTTTTTACTGTTTTTGCTGAATTTGTTGTACATTTACAAAGTTGTAAATTCGGTTTATCATATTTTTGTTTACAAATAATATCATTCATATAATTTTTTTTCTCTTCAAAAGGATCTTTAAATAATCTTACTTTATCATTATGAACATTTTCATATAATTCATTTAAATTTTTAAATTCTTCTTTCATTAAATTTTTACCAACAACAGTCATTTCATTAATACCTTTCATATCAGGTAATTTAAAATTTAATCTTTTAGTTTCATTACAAAAATAATCTTCATTAATTACATTAGAAAATTTATTTTCAATTAAACTTTTTGGATTTTGAATAATTTCAACTGGTTTATAAGGATATTCTAACATTGGTTTCCAAATTTCTCTTTCAGGAGTACCAACATTAATATAATTTACTCTAATATAATCTAAATGTTTAGGTCTTCTTAAACTAAACATCCAATAATTATTTCCATATTTTTCATAAATTGGTTTTTCATGATCTAATATTTCAATCATTTGCTTTTTTAATCTATGTTCTTCTATTTTATTAAATAATAAATCTTTTTCTTTTCTTTGACAAGATTTACTTAATTTTTTTGATACTCTTGCTGTTTTTAATCTATCTTTCTCTTGTAATTTTAATAATTTTTCTTGATATTTATAATTTTCTTTTACATTTTCTGTTGCTGATGATGGTATTAATTTATTAGTTCCTTTTGATAAAGATTCTTTTTCTCTTAATTTTGATTTATTAAAAATATCATATAATTCATCTTTTGATTTTAATTGAAAATGTATATTACTACTTAATGGACGAATATTTAAATTTGTATTTGTTATAAAATTTAAATTATTAGATGATGAAATTATATTATTTTTATTTGTTGTTGTTGGTGGTCTTGTTTTACATTTTCTTTTTTTAATTATTACTGTTGAAGATGTTTGTGGTCTTTTATTATTATCTAAATATATATCTTTAGATGTTATATTTTCTTTTTCTTTTTTATTTTCATTATCTGATATTAAATTTGATGTTATATTTTCTTGGTGAGTTAAGTTATTTGGAAGTGGTTTTTTCTTTGATTTAAATGGAAGTAGTCCTACTACTATTCTTGGATCTAAAGATAAATATTTTGAAGGATCTTCAAAATTTTCAATTATTTCACGCATTTCATCTGGATTTACATTTTTACTTATAATATATGCTGTTTTTTCTTTTTGTGTTTCTGTCATTTTTTTATTTAAATTAAGTTATTATTTTTTAAGAATCAATTATTTATTATATCAATAATTTTATACTGAAATATTTAATTTGTCACAAATATATATTATTTTTTATATTTTATAAAATAAATTTAAGTGATTTATAAAAATCATTTATTGAATATAAGAATATAAAAAATATATATAGAATATATTAATTATATATATAATTGCGAGTTTTAAATACTTAAGTAAAATCTTGAAAAATAATTATTAGATTATAATTTCTAAAATTCTTTATTTTTATTTTAATATAAATGTAAATGAAATATTTAACTAAATATTAACTTGGATTAAGTTGATATTCAAGAGGTGAAAATTTAGTAATACAAAAATTACAATCAAAAACATAAGATTCATCAACAATATAAAATTGATTATAAGTATTGCTTTTTTCCATAATATATTTTTTATTCACTTGTTGAAGAAGATTTTTGTTGCAAATACAAATAAATTCAGCATTATTTCTAATATTCGAATTTTTTTTATATTCTTCACCTCCACAAGTAAAAATCATTTTTTTTAAAATATTATATACTATATCATTACCTTTATAATAATCAAGATCAAATATCATTCCTGCAAAAAGTATTGTTTTAATCATTTTAACAGCAACCATAGCCCTATAATCTCCAAATTCTAATATATTATAAACGGTCTTATAAACTTTGCCAATATATTCTAATTGATTTTTTTTTGAATTTTCAGTTTCAATATAATAATATTTTTGTGTATCTGATTCAAGATAACCTTTTTCTAATTTATTATCTAACCAATCATTTCCTTCCTCAACTATATTATAAAAAAAATATCTTCTAAATTCATTTGTAATATTGGATCTTACTTCATTAGTATAAGATTGTTTTCCATTATTCATAATAGTTTCATTATAATAACATTTAGATGGAATAACATTAAATACTTTAGGATCACCTTTCCAAACATTTGGACTGTCATCTAAAACTAAAGTTTTATCTAGATTTATATCTAAATTTTCAAGAAATTTCAATTTTGTAGAACCTTCATTACAATTCATTCTTATAAATGTTATATTACATAATTGTTCAATTTTATTTTTTATTTTTAATGCATATGGTAAAACTGCAAGTGTATAAATATAAAGATTTCCTATATCTTTTATTTCTTCAAATAATTCTTCAATACCATTTCTTATATGAAAAAAAAATAAAAATACTGCATCTTTAATTTCTAAATTTTCATTTATATAATAATTATCAGTATTTAATTTTAAATTTTTTTTGTTATTAAGAAGAATTCCATGTATTAATGTATTATCTAAATCAAAAACGAAATTAATTTTTTTCTGTTTTCTCTCTGGTTGATAATGAGAAAGATAATTTATAATTTCTGCATATTTTATTCTTTCTTCAAATGTTGGAAATGATGTATTATTATAAAATTCTAATAATATTTGCTTTATATTAAATTTATGATTATCCAAATTATATTTTATTAAAGATTTATTATTTTTTTTAATTATATTTTCTTTTTTTGTTATTTTATTATTTACTTCACTTATTTCTTCTTTTATTATATTATCTTCATTTATTTCTTCTTCTTTTATTATATTATTTTCACTTATTTCTTCTTCTTTTATTATATTATCATCATTTATTTCTTCTTTTATTATATTATCTTCATTTATTTCTTCTTCTTTTATTATATTATTTTCACTTATTTCTTCTTCTTTTTATTATATTATCTTCATTTATTTCTTCTTCTTTTATTATATTATTTTCACTTATTTCTTCTTCTTTTATTATATTATCTTCATTTATTTCTTCTTCTTTTATTATATTATCTTCATTTATTTCTTCTTCTTTTATTATATTAT
>JAJMZS010003101.1:0-44618 GCA_023807205.1 Isotricha prostoma
TTATGAAAAAATTACATTTAAGAAAATTTTTTAAATATAAAACTATCATTAAAAAATTTCCCATTTACATAACATTCAAATTTTTTAAAGAGTAAATTCTTAAATTTTAAAAAATTTAATTAATTAAAAAATAAATTTTTTCAACCTTTTATATTTTAATGATTCAATAATTAAATTGAATATTATAAATTTTGCTAAAAACTAAAATAATTTCATAAAGTTTTTTATTAAAATTATTTGTTTAATTTAATAATATATTTTTCATAATATGATATTTATATATAAATATAAAATAATGAATGCGATGAATTATTTTGAAAAAAAGAAATTTGAAAAACTAATAATTAGAAAGAAATTAAATAAATGAAATTAATCAACAAATATTATTATTAAAACAGAATAATTTTGTTTTGAAAATATATTACAGTAAGAAAAAGAAATGAAATTAAAAATTTAAAAAATTAAAATCAGAATGAGAAGAAAAAATGATTTATGACAATCTAAAAACTTTGAAAACAAAATAAAAAAAATATCATTCTATAAAAAATTAATATTATTAAATAAAGAATATTAAAAATTTTTATCAATTGAAGGAAAAAATTAAGAAAATTTTTAGAAAAAAAATGGAAAAAAATTGAAGGAATATATAAAACAAAATTTAAAAGAAGTTCAATTTATTATTGATTTAATTGAAAAGGAAAAAAGGATATTAATTTAATATAAATGAAGAACATAAAATGATTTAAGAAGATGAGAATGATAATGATACTGAAATATTATAAAATATTTGAGATAATATTTAATAATTTCTTAATTACAATTATTAAATTATTGTATTATTTTTGTAAAATAATAAAAAAATTAAAAATAAGATTAATAATTTAAAGAGGTTAAAGAAGAACAATTATAGAACATAAAAATCATATTATTAACATTAATGATAAAAACAATAAAATCAGTTAAAAATTAAACAATAGTATTGAATGAATAAAAATGATATTTTTTCTGACAAATAATTTAATAAGAAATGTTATGGAAAATTTAAAAACAAAAGTGAAATTAATTGATTATATAATAATTCATAATATAAAAAATACTATTATTTAATTATATTTTTTAATGAATAAAAATAAAATAAAATGTAAAAAAAAATACATTTTTTTTTGATTTACATATATAATTAAATCTCTATATATATATTTTATCATAAATAAATCTATTTATATAGAATATATTTATGAAAAATAAAGATTTTGATTTGAACAATAAAAACTTAAAATTAATCAAAATTCAAGAAAAAAAATCCAAAATTAAAAACTTCTTGCAGTATCTTGTCTTGAATTATCTAAACTATTTTCATCTTGAAAAGATGCACTAATGCCTTTTCTACTTTTAGATGAATTTGAATCAGTTGAAGAGTCTAAAGAATTATTTGAAGAATTATTTGAATTTAAATCATTGTTTCTTGAATTATTAATTTCTGCTTGATTCAAAATTGGAATTTTTTCATTATTTTTTTTCCATAATTTATATAAAGAATTTAAGTATTCTTGATCATAAATCCCAACTTTACTATTTAATAACCAAAATATTTTATTTAAAGTTGCAAAAACTTTTCCAACAATTGGTTTAACAAGATCTTGTTTAATTTTATTCAAATCAAAAAATTTTTGTAATGAAACAAATAAATCATCATATTTTTTCAAATTAAACACTCTATAATCATCTTTTGCAATTTTAATTTTTAAAGTTAAAATAACAGTATTTTCACTAGTTGCATTATTAATATTTTCTTTAGGAGAATTAAACTTATTAAAATAATTTTTACCTGTTTTTTTACTTGAAGGAATTTTTGTACTTCCACTTAAATTACAATTATTATTAATATTACTTACATTATTACAACTAAATAAATTTCCACTTGTTAAATTTTGAATAGTATTATTATTAATAGTATAAAAATTCATATTATTTAAACTTGGATTATTCATTGAAATATTTCTTTGATGATTAAACACATTATATTCATTTACACATAAATTATTTAAACCATTTAAATTAAATGGAGTTGTATTATTATTATTATTATAATTATTATAATTATTATTCATTAATAAACTTTCATTACTTCCTCTTAAATTAAAAGATAATTTACTATTTGAAGATAATAAACTTTCTGAACTTGTTGATGCTTGAGTTCTTAAATCTTCTAATGAATATTGTTTATTTCTTTTTGAATAATAATTCATTTTTGATATTAAATTTTGATTTTTTGAAACTGAATCAAAATTTAATTTTACTTCTGGTGATGATATCATATTTGATAATGAATCTTTACTCGGTTGAATTGGACTTTTACATATATTATTTTGGATTGGTGATTTTATTTGATTTTGGAAATATTGATTTTTTGTAAAGTTTATTTGATTCATTTGAGGCTTATATGGAATTTGTTTTTCATATTTTAGAAATGGATGATTATATAGCATTCTTTGTGCTTGATACATTGGTAAATAATTTTAATTTTATTTTATTTTTTATTTTTTGGTTATATATTTTTTTAGATTTTTTATTGTTTAAGTTCTTTATTTTTTGTATTTTTATTTTGGATTTTTTTTTTAAGTTTTGTATATTAATTTTTTTATTTATTGGGTTTTAAATAGATGTATATATAGTTTTTAATAGGAAAAAAATTTTGGGAATGTCGTTAAAGGTTTTTTTTGATTTAGTTTTTTGAATTTTTTGGATTTTTTTTTTTTGAAAATATTTATTACAAATGAAGTCAAGTAAATTTATAAATTTTAGATCAGAATTCTGATACAAATAAAATTAATTTTTATAAAATTCAATAAAAACAAATATATTGTTTAAATTCCTTTTTAATTTCATTTATTTAATTTTTAATTTATTTATTAATAAACAAGATAATTTAAATAATTTTAATTCAAATCATTGAAAACTAAACAATAATGTATTATAATAAAAATAAAAAATTAAATTGAAAAAAACATTAATATTAATAATATTTAAATATTAAAAAAAATTCTATAATCTTTTAACAAAATAACGAATTAATACAATATTTAATTGATATAACTAACACTTTAAAGAGATATAATAATAATAATAACAATAATAATAAAAATAATTATCCAACCAAAATAAGTTTTAAATATTTCAGATTTTGAAATAAATTTCCCTTCCCTAACAATTAACCAAAAAATATCAAATTTTGTATAATTTTTTTTACCTTTATATTCAATATTACTTAAAATATTTGAAATATATTTAAAAGAATTATAACCACAAAAAGAAAAAGATTTTTTTTTATAATATTTATCCATATTTTCAATAACATTATCCCAAATTTTTTTTTGAGAATCATCTAAATTTAAATAAACAATTTTAGAAAAACCATTTTCTTCTTCATTATAAATTTTAATAAAATATGAACTATCAAAATCATGAATAAAACCATATGAATTAACAATAGAAGAATGACCAATAAAAGGAATTAAAAAAGTAATTAAAGGAATATGAGACCATATAATACAATATTTATATTTTGAGTTATTTTTTTTACTTAATTTATTTTTTCTTTCTGTATATTTATTTATTTTTTCTCTCTCTGTTGAATCAATATGAATAATTTTTGATAATATTTCTGGAGATTCATTGTTTTGATTAATAGAAAAAACTACATCTTTTTCTTCTGATGAATAACTATCTGATTTATTAGTTTTATGTATCATTGGAATATTTTTTGCACTTGAATGTTTTTCTTTTTTATTTTCATTATCTTCTATTTTTTCTATTTCATATTCTTTTTTTTTAATTGATGGTATTATTACTTTATCAAATGATAATGTTGTTGACTTATATTCTTGTTTTCTATTTTCTATTTGTTCTTGTGAGAAATTATTATTCTTATTTTCTTCATTTGAAATTACTGACATAATTTTTTATTTTGAATTTTATATATCATAATCTTTTTATTAGTAATTTTTATTAATAATTATAATAAATTAAATAATAAAACTAAATTATCAATTTTTTATTCATATAATTATTAAAAGATAATAATATTAATATTTCCAATTCTTATACTGATATTTACCAATAAAAAGTTAAAAATAAAAAATAAAACTTTTTTAAATAAAGTAATTTTTGATAATAGTTAATTTTTTTTCTATAATTTAATAAATAATAAAATTGAATAAAAAAACACAAAAAAAAATAATATAAAAAAAAATAAAAAATAAAAAAAAATAAAAATAAAAAAAAATGAAAAAAGACAAAGAAACAAATTCCGTGGCATCATCCCAATCACCAAATAAAGAGCGTGTATTAGTCTATGTAAGAATCCGTCCATTCAATGAACAAGAGCAAAAAACAGATCCAACAACTCCAATAGAAAACATAGACTTAAACCGCAATGCATTAACAGGTAAAAAAAAAAAAAATAATATAAAAAAAAACAAAAAAAAAAAAAAATATATAAAATATATAAAATTTTATAGTACAAAAGGATTATGAAAAAAAGGATTATTCCTACGATAAAATATTTACAGAAAATTCAACTCAAGAAGAAATTTTTGAAATTTCCGGAAAAAAAGTATGTGATTCTGCCTTAGAAGGATACAATGGAACAATATTTGCATATGGTCAAACAGGAACAGGTAAAACATATACAATGGTAGGTGATTTCTCAGATGATAAATTAAAGGGAATTATCCCAAGATCCTTTGATTATATTTTTACAAAAATTGAAGAAAATCATAAAAAAGATCCTTCTGAAAGATATAAAATCTCAATTGCATTTATTCAAATTTATTTAGAAACAATTCAAGATTTATTCGAATTAAAAAATCATGTTAGAATAAGAGAAGATCCTGATAAAGGAGTTTTTTTAGAAAATTGTATGTGGATTATGATAAAAAATACAAAAGAATGTGAAGAAGCATTTAGAAAAGGTGAAAAGAATCGTAATACTGAATGTACTAGAATGAATGCACATTCATCACGTTCTCATGCTTTATTAATAGCAAAAATTGAAAAAAGTTTTGAAGATAAAACAAATAAAGAACATTTAATGACAAGTTCATATTTATATTTAGTTGATCTTGCTGGAAGTGAAAGAGTAAATAAATCAAATGCTAAATTAATGAGATTAGAAGAAGCTAAAAAAATAAATTATTCTTTATTAGTTTTAGGTAATTGTATTCAAAGTTTAACTGATAATAAAAATAGTCATGTTTCATATAGAGATTCTAAATTAACAAGATTATTACAAGAAAGTTTAGGTGGAAATGCTAAAACTAGTTTAATTGTTACTATTAGTCCTTCTAATTATAATTCTGAAGAAACTTTTTCTTCTTTAAATTTTGCAGTTAGAGCTATGAAAGTACAAAATAAACCAATTGTTAATAAAAGTGAAGATTATTATGCTTTGTTAATTAAATTACAAGAAGAATTTGATAAATTACAAGAAAAGTATTCTCAATTAACAATTGATTATGAAAATATTTTAGAAGAAAATCAAAAATTTAAAAATGGAGAAGTTTATATTGATTTACAAAGGAAGAGTCTTGATGATAAAATTAAAAAAAGGATTAAAGGAAATAATAATAATTTAAATGAAGATGAAATTAATGATGAAAGTTTGAAAAAGTTAAATGAAGAATTTAAGAAAATGGAAAATAATTATAGAGAGTTAATTAAAAATAAAGATGAAGAATATAATAATAATTTGAAAATTATTGAAAAAGATATTTCTAAAAAAGAACAAGAATATGAAAATATGAAAATTGAATTAAATAAATTAGAAAATAAAAATAAAGAATTAGAAAATGCTAATTATGATTTAAAAAAAACTAATCAAGATCTTCAAAATTCACTTTTAGATGCTTTAAGTAAAAATGAAGAAATTACAAAAGATTTAAGTAAATATCAAAATAAAAATAAAAGTAGTTTTCAAAATAATAATGTAAGAAATATTTCAATTCAAACTGAACAAATTGTAACAGATGATATAAAAAAAAAATTAATTAATTTAAATATTAAAATGTCTGATATAATGGAAAATAGATTTTATGATGTAATATTAGATTTATTAAGTTTAATTGATAAATTAAAACAAGGAAATGTTGTTTTTGGTGGAAAATATGGAATGTTAATTGATAATTCAAATGAAAATAATAAAAAAGGAGAAGAAATTAATATTAATGAATATAAAAATATGAAAAAAAAAATAAAAGAAATGACTGAACAAATTGAAATATATGAAAAAAAATTTGATAAAGCACTTCAAGAAAAAGTAAATCAAATTAAAAATGAATATCATATAAATCATGTAAATAAAGAATTAGAAAAAAATAATATTAAAAGATTAGAAATAAATTCATTTGGAAATACTAAGAATTTATTAAGAGAATTATCAGGATTAGAAAATGATTTAGTAAATTTTCAAAGAATAAAAAAACAAATTCAAAAATTAGATATTATGTTAAATTCAGATATTCCAAATAGAGAAAAAGAAAAAAATTTTGAACAAACTTTAAATAGAGTTGATGAAGAATTAAAAAAAGGACAAGGAATGTTAGAAGATATTGCAAGTTCTCCTACTGTTTATAAGAATCAAAGAGATAAAAATATTGGAAATTTTAGAGAAGTAATTGATAAATTAACTTCTTCTTTAAAAGAAAATAAAATGATATTAATTGGTATTATTAATTTTTATATGAGAATTTCTAAGACTTATTATTATATTTATAAAAATAAATATTCAGAAATTCCAAATACAAATGAAGAAATTGAATATTTAGAAAAAAAAAAACAAAATCAAATTTTAGATGATTTAAAATTACAATTAATTAAAATTTTAAATCAAAATATTGATGGAATGATTTATATGATTCCAGAAAATAAAATGAATGATATTAAAAAGTCTAGTAAAGAATTAATTAAAAATTATAATAAAATGAATGTTGTTGATATATTTCAAAGAGTTTGTGAAATTTTTTATGATATAATATCAAAATATGAAGATTATAAATCAGAAAAAGAAAATCAAATTAATAATTTGACAAAACAAGTTTTCTTTTTATTAAAACAAAATGAGAATATAATAAAAAAAGAAGAAAATAAATTTAATGAATCAAATGAAAATGAAGATAATATACAGGAAAAAAATTATTTATTATCTAAAAAAATATTAATTAAAGAAGATGAAATAAATCAATTAAGAGAAATAAATAAAAATTTAAATTCTAATGTTAATGATTTAAAAAAAGAAAATGAATATTTAAAACAACAAAATAATGAAATTATTTCTGAGATTCAAAATAATAATTATCATAATAGTAATTTAAATTTAATTGACAAAATTATGAAAAATAGAGAAAATATTGAAAAGACTAATGAGGAATTATTTGAATTGAAAAAAATATATAATGATTATGGTTATATAAAAACTACTTTAAATAAAAATAAAAATTTAGAAAAAAGATTAGAAAGAAATTATTGTAAATCAAGAGAGAAAAAAAAATAATTTATAAAAATTTTTTATATTTAATTAATTATGATATTAAATAATTTTTTTAAATATTACTAAATTTTTATTAATCAAGATTTTTTTATTTTCATTTTATTTCAAATACATTATTTTTTTAAATTTTATCTTTTTTACAAATTAAATAACTCTTATAATTATCAATAATTAATATAAATAATAATACATTTATATAAAATAAAAAACAATTTTTATATAATAAAGTTTAATATTATTAAATAACATAATTATAAAAAAAAAAATGAAAATATAAAAAAAAAAAAAATGAAATAAAAATCCCATTTAAAAAATATTTTTAAAACCTTAAATAAAATAAAACAAAAAAACCAAACAAAAAAAAAAACCCAAAAAAATTTATTTTCCTTTTCCAAGTTCATCTTCAAAATATTTTTTCAAATCAGGATCTCCAGCTTTAGGTTTCATCCCTTTTCTTCCTTGTTTCCAATTAGCAGGACAGACTTCCCCATGTTCATCAGTGAATTGAAAAGCTTGAACAAGTCTCATAACTTCATCAACACTTCTTCCAACTTGTAAATCATTAATACTAATATGTCTTAAAATTCCATGAGGATCAATAATATAAGTAGCTCTATAAGCACAACCTTTATCTTCGCCTTTCATGACCATACAACCATACATTTTACAAATATGATGACTATTATCAGCAAGTAATGGTATTTTTAAAGGAGCAACACCACCTTGTTTCCTATCTCTTAAAGCAAATTCACGATGAACGTATTTTGAATCAGAAGAACATCCAATAACACAAGTATTGATTTTTGCAAAGTTATCAGAAGCATCACTAAAAGCACAAAGTTCAGTTGGACAAACAAATGTAAAGTCCATTGGATAAAAGAATAATACTACCCATTTATCTTTGTAGTCACTTAATTTTATTGTTTTGAAATCACCATCGAAATATGCTTGTGCTTCGAAACATGGTGCTGGTTCTCCTATACGAGCTGTTTGGAAGAAGGGCATTCCCATTTTTTTCATTGGACAACATCCTCCTTTTTTATAACAGGCTCCTGGCTCTTTGTCACAACCACATGTTGGTGGATTACCATTTTTACCACATACACAATCTGGACCACATGTACAGTTCTCACATTTACAATCTGGGTTGTTACATTTATTTCCTTCTGGCTCCATTTTTTTTTTTTATATATGTTTTTTTTTTTTTTTTTTCGGGTTTTATAGTGTTTTTTTTTGGAATATTTTTTTTTTTTTTTTTATTTATTATAGTATTAGTTATTATTTTTTATGGTATGTTGTATTTTATAATATATTATATATTATATTTTATATATTATTTATTAATTCTGTTTATTATATTTTTTTTTTGATATTATTAATTATTAATTGTTTTTTTTTTTCATTTTTTTTTTACTTTTTTGATTCCCTTTTTTTTTATTTTATTTTTTTATATATTTTTTTTTTTTTTTTTTTGGTTTTATTAATCAGTATTTTCTCTTTTTCTTTGTAAATATCTTTCCTTATATGCTTTTATTTTTTCTTCTTTACTTAAATTTTCATTTAAATCTGTATTTTTTGATATATTTTTTTCTTTATGATAATTATTAATTATTCTTTCTCTATTTACTATTTTTTTAATTTGTTCTTCATCAAATTTTTTAAAATTTCTTTGATATTCTTTTTTCCTTTTTTCAAAATCTTTTTCATTAATATCATCTTTTTTATCAAAAAAAGAATTATTATTATCATTATGATTTAATATTGAATTAACTTTATCTAATTTTTTTTGATAACTTTTAGTAATAAATGAAGGTAAATCATCTAAATTTCTTCCAGTTTCCTTTTTATATTGTTCTTTTTCAACTTTTAAAATATTTTTATTTCTTTCTATTTTTCTTAATTCTGCTTTTTCTAGAATTTTATTCATATATTTTATTTGAGAAGAATTCGCTTTTTCTTTTTCTTTTTTTATTTGCTTTTCTAATTGTATTTGATCATATATTTTATCATAATTAAAAATTTCTTTATTTATGTTTTCATTTTCTTCTTTCTTTTCTTCTAGAGAAAATATTTCATTATTAACTTTGTTTTTGTAATCTTTTTCATTTTCACTTTCTTCTTCAAATGATGATGATTCACTTTCAATTTTTTTAGGTTTAAAATTTTTAGTATTAATATTATTCAAATTAAAATCAATTTTTATTTTTTCTCTATTCATTTTAAAAAATATAATATTAAGTAAGTTTTATTTTTTCTTTCTTTTTTTCTAATATTCATTTTTTTTAAAATTTAATTAAATTAATTAAATAATTAATTAAATATTAAATGAATGAAAATGATAATTTTTTCTCAAATAAAAATAATGAAAATACTTTAAAAGAAATAGTAAATAATTTTTTTTCAAATTTATCAAATAAAAATGAATTTAAAACTAATATTTTATTCAATTCAAATAATCCATATTCAAATCCAATAATATCTCTTAATGAAAATGATTCAAATAAAAATATAGAATTAAAAAAATTATTTATTTTAACTAAATCAGAAAACGAATTTATAAATAAATTAATTCAAACATTTTGTGTTTTATATTATCAAATAGATACAATAATTGATGATTCAAAAGTTTTATATTCATTATTATTATATGGTGAATTAAATTCAACTAGAAAACAAAATGAATTTAATGAAGGTGAATCAGATATTTTTATTAGTAATATGATTCCTGTTTTTGATTTTTTACAAAATAAAATATTTAAATTGTTTTATTTATCAAAAAACATTTTAAATCAATTATCTATTTTATATCATAATCAATCAAAATATTATTTAGAATCATTTAAAAAAAATTGTGGAATTTATTTATATAGACCTTTATTTTATTTGTCTAAAATATTTTCTTTTTTAAATAAGATTGATGTTATAATTGAAAAAAATGAATTTTTGAATAATCATTATAAAAATTATATATTTAATTTATCAAAAAATCAAATTAATCATGTAAAAGGAAGTGAAGAATATGAAAAATGTGATAAATGTATTAAATTATTAAAAGAATATTTATCTACTTTTATAAGTGGAAATTTATTAGAAACTTTTATTAAAGAATTATTAGATAATTTAACTATTAATGATAATGAAATTTTTAAAGATTATGTTTATGAATTTATGAATTTTAATATTAAACAAAATGATAATGATAAAGAATTAAATGAAGATAATTTAATTAATTTATTTTCATTTTTATATTTTTTAAAAGAATTAAATATAAGAAAAAAATATTATGAAAACTTATATTTATCTCTTTATAAATTTCAAGAAAAAATTTTTTTAATTCCTTTATTTTCAACAGGAGTAAATTTTGTTATTGAAGAATATATTAATAAATGTAGATATGAAAACAATTATGATAATTCAAATATAGATTATTATAAAAAACCTCAAAATATCAATCAAACTTCACAACTTTTATATACTCAATTTATTGAAAATTTTAAAAACAAATGTATTGAAAATAAAAATAATATTTTAGAGTGGATTGAAATTATTGAATCTGATATTTTTGACCAAAATTTTTCTGGATATGAAAACAATATGGAATATTTTAAATATTTAAATCAAATTATATCAATTCTTCTTAATGGTTTAAATTATTTGAAAAATTGTAAAAATGAATTAATTAAATTATTTACTGAATCAAGTTATCTTCATAAAGAAATTAATGAAAAATTAATTCCTACTATTTTAACATATTTAGAATTAATATCAATGATTAAAAATATATTTGTAGAAAAAAAATTTAAAATTATAAATTTAAAAAATAATGTAGAAAAATTACTTTTATCTTCGTTATATCTTCATTTTGAAGATATTGAAAAAAAATTATTACCTTATAATTATGAAAAGTATATTTTAGATTTTTTAGGTTGTATTTCAATAATAAAAGTAATATTAAAAGATGGAGAAATGAATTATATGAAATATCAAATTTTAATTCAAAGTTATGATATTTGTAAATTATATATTTCATATTATTATAATTCAATTCATATTGATATAATTGATTCATTTAAAAAAATAGAAACTTTTTTAAAATTTTCAGACTTAATAAATAAATATTCATCTAATAATTTTATTTATTGGTATAAATCAATTATTCCTAATTTATTTCAATATATATTAAAAAAAATAAAAAAAAAATTTGATTTTGTATTGATTTGTAGAAGTATTGGAAATAGTTCAAATTTCCTTTTATATAATAGACATTATATTACAAATTCTAATAATAAATATATTGAATTATATAATTCATATAAACA
Source organism: Isotricha prostoma (assembly GCA_023807205.1). Taxonomy (NCBI): domain Eukaryota; phylum Ciliophora; class Litostomatea; order Vestibuliferida; family Isotrichidae; genus Isotricha; species Isotricha prostoma. The sequence continues at coordinate 11,866 of JAJMZS010003101.1, forward strand.
ATATATTTTAAATTGTATTGAAGAAAATTATTTAATACCTCTTTCACAAAATATTGAAATTAATATTAGAATTTTAATAAATGAAATAAATTTAAATATGAATTCTGAAAAGAATGAAAAAGATATTTTAATTTTAGAAAGTTTAAATAAATTTTTGTCAATTCCTAAATTTGAAATTTTTAATAATGAATATATAAATATAAAAGAATATGTAACAAATTATTTAAATAGATTATTTTATGAAATGAATGCAATAAATATTAACGACTGGAAAATTTATCAACAAATGAAATTATTACTTGATATTAAATTTAATATTCATTTAAATAAAATAGAAACATTTTTACCAATTAAACATATAGAACAACAATTTGATTTAATTTATATTTTAGAAAATATATTTTCTTTTATTCAAGAATATCATTATAATTTTTATGAAAATATTTTTATTGAAGATATGAATAATAAACATATTTCAAATTCAAATATAATAAAATTAGAAAATATAAATTATTCTTTAGACACACATGGTGTTGGAATAATTAACAGTATAATTAATAAATTATATCAACTTATTTCAAATTATTTAAAAAATATAATAGAAATTGTACTTGATGATTATATAAAATCAATTTTAGTTTCTGAAGAAAAAAATTATATTAATAAAATAAATTCAGAAGATAATTTATATAGTTTAGAAAAAGCAATTCAATTTTTATCTGATAATGAAAATATAATTATTGAATTATATTCTGAAATTAAAAATATTGGAAATATAATTTCTTTAATTAGAATGATTGAAAGTGCTTTAATGAAATATGGTGAAATATTATTTGTTTATAATGATATTTCTAAATCAAATAATTTAAATAAGATTATTTGTGAAGATGAAAATATTAAAAAAACTTTATATCCAAATAATATATTATACAATAATATAGTTTCAATTATTAAAGATGTTACAAATAGAAATTATTTAGTATTAATGATTAATTCTTTTAAAGGAGTTTTTGATAATTATTTAAATGAATTAAAATATTTTTGCTTTATTATTCCTTCTATTACTATATGTCATATAAATCATTTAATTTTATCAAAATTAAATTTATCAAGAAAAATATTAAGAGAAGGAGAAAAAGGTTATTTTAGTGATGATGGATTTATTTTTGGATTAGTTTATATAATTAAAATATTTAAAATTGAAAAACAATTTGAAGCAATTCATTGGTTTGGAAATAGAAATGAATCAAAAGAAAAAATATCATTATTTCTTAATATTAAAGAAATATATTCAGAATTAAAATATTTATCATTATTATATGATACTATATCAGTTTTATTTGAAAAATAAAATAAATATATAAATAAATAATATTATAATAATAAATTTTTGAAAATTTTTTTTTTAATTATTAAAAAAATTTAAAATAAAGAAAAAAAATAAGAAAATTTAATATTTAATATGTTATTAATTAAAAAATTAAAAAATTTCACAACAATCATTATTTCCACCATTATTATCATTATTATAAGATGCATATTGTTTTCCAAATTTAGGTTTAATAAAACATTTACAATTAAAAGATTGAATAGAACATTGATGTCCACTTCCAGCAATAAATATTCTTCTATTATCAAAAATAGGATAAAAAAAATCACAATTAATACTATTTTCAATAAGGCTTTGATTAACAAAAATTTGAATTCTTGAATCTCCTTCTCCAGAATCTAAAATAATTAATTTAAATTCCATTAAATCTTCTTTTTTTTTATTTTTATCCACTTCTTTATTAAAACTAACTAATTGTTGTCTAGTAAAAACTTTATATTCAAAATTTTCACCTAAAACAATTCCTAAAGAAATAAAAGCTTTTTGGCTTTTTTCATATTTAGAAATTTGAATAATTGAACTTTCTTTTTCAAAAATATTATCATTACAATGTAAAAAAATCCAAAAACAACTTTCTCCTTTTAAAGAAAAAGAAGTAGTAATTTCAATATTTGCAATATTATAATTAATAAATTCAACAGATCTAAAAATTAAATTTCTAATTTCTAAAGTTGACTCTTTAGAAAAACGAGAAATATCCGCATTACTCCATTTTCCATTTGTTTTTGGTTGTTCTTCAATATTACTTGAAATATTATAACTTCCTAATTTTTTTGATATTTCAGTATCAAAAGTTGCATATTCCCATTTTTGATTATTTGAAAATAATGTTATTTCTTTATTATTAAAATTATATAAATCAAATTCAGATGGATGAGATTGATTTAATGTATTATTTTTTTTTATTTTTTCTATTTCATTTCTACGAGATGTATATAAGTTTTCTGTTAATTGAGTTTTTTGGTTTTCTGATATATCATCTGATTCTTTTGATGATGTGTAATTTTCACTTTTTTTTATTATGTTTGTTATATCTATTATATCTTTATCTGGTTTATAATTATATTGGTCTTCATCTTTTTGGGTATTCATTTTTTTTTTATTTTAATTAATGTTTTTTTATTTTATAAAATATTTATTTTAATTAATTAAAAATTAAAAATAAAATATTTTTAATATTTATTGATAAAATTAATAATATTGAATGTTTAACTCTTTTTGAAAAAATATTTTTGTTTTACAGAAAGATCCTTTATATTTGTTTGTTAATTTTTATTAAAATGATTCTTTACTTCTGTTAATATATTTCTAATTTTATGTTCATCACTTAGAGGACTAATTATTTCAAAAATTTCTTCTGCTATCTCAGAATATTTTTGTTTTAAATAATCTTGAGATGAATGTTTAAAACAATTAGATTTTTCATTTTGATCAGAGATCTCAAATTGGTCATTATTGGATAATGGATTAGAACTGCTATTTTTTTGACTTGTTTCTTTTGTTGAAGGCTCACATGCCATTTTATCTTCATCATCATCATCATCAAATATATCATCAACAATATTTGACAAATTATATTCACCCCTGTTATCTTTTCTTATTAATGAATCATAAGCTCCTCTGACTCTATTAATATCAACAAATTCAAAATTTTTATTGAAGATATTTATTATATTTTGTACATTTGAATTATTTTTGTAATCCATTTTTAACTTTTTAATTTAAATATTTATATATGAATTACATTATATATTTTTTAAATAAAATTCATTCCTTTATTTTTTATTTCAAATTGAATTTCAATTTTTTTAAAATAATTAGAGAAATGTATTTTTAATTTTCTAATTAAATCTTTTTCATTTTTTTTAATATGTTCTAATGAAATTCTTGTATTTAATTGATTTTCCCAAATTTTACCTAAACAAGGTCTAAGATTAATATATGAATTATTATTATTATTATTATTATTATCATTAAGATTTGCTTGTACATTATTTGTACAAAAAAAGAATAAATTATATTTTTGAATTAATCTTTTAAAAATTTGAGAATAAATTCTAATAAATATAGCACGTTCTTTATAATTAATAACATTATTTTCATTTATAAATTGTAAATCACAAATTCCAGTCATTGAATCAATAATTATAACTTTAATATTATTTTTTAAAATAAATTCTTCAACTTCTACATTAAAAAATTTTTCAAAATCATTTGGTTCAAAATGTTTATTAAATAATCTTTTTAAAGAATTATCAATTTCATTTTTAGAAATTGTTTTATTATAAGAATTAATAACTTGATAAAATCTTTGAGTTGGTAATTTATGAATAGTACTAATATATAAACAACCTTTTTCTAAATAATCAATTGATTTTGGTAATATTGTATTTATTATTATATGAATACATAATTGAGTTTTTCCACTTCCTGCTTCTCCTGTTATTTCAGTTAAATTTAAGTTTTCTAATGAATATTTTTCATTTAATTTTATTTTATCTACATCTTTATATGTTTTTAATATTGTTGATAATTTAAAGTCAATTTGAGGAAATTCAGTTGAATTTTCTTCTTTCATTATCTTATTTGCTTATTGCTTTTTAAATTTAAATTTTGATTAATTAAATTTCTTTATATATATTTTTTTAACTGTTTTTATTTAATTATTTTTTATTTTTTATTTTTATTTTGTTTAGGAATAATTTATATAAAAAAAATTATTTAAATTTAATTAGAATAAATTTCAAAATTATCTTCAATAAATCTTTCATCTGATAAAATAACACTTCTATAATAATTTAAACTTTCTCCAATAGAATAAATTTGACATATTGCATTTAAATTATTATTTCTAACATTTTCAATAAGGAAATTAAGATCTTTAAATATCATCATAACAAATCTAAAAATTTTAACTAAATTAGAATTAGAATCTAAAGAATTTTCAATAAAACTTTCTCCATATTCAATATTAGAAAAATTAATATTATTAACATTGATATTTCCTCCTATATTAGAAGAATTAATATTTGAATCAGTAATATATTGAAAATAATTAAATAAATTAGTTTTAGTTCTAATTAAATTTTCATATAAATTTTTAGCATCAATTAATTCATTTAAAGCATTTTCTTTTTTAAATTCTTTAAAGTAAAAAATACCATTATTAATTTTTTGTGTAACTTGAGCAGTAATATTTCTTAATAAAACAGTATTACTAATACTAATTTCTTTATTAGATGTTATTACAGGAATACTTAAAGAATAAAATTCAGTTCTATTTCTTAATAAATTTTTATTTTTAATTGCTAAATATTCACAAGAAACTTCTAATAAAGGAAGAGTTAAAGAAATATTTGTATTATTTAAAAATATTTTTGCATTCATATTAAATAATTTTCTTTCTTTTTTTAATAAACTTCCCATACATATTTCAAAATTATTATGACTTTTTTCAGTTAAAGGATAATTTAATCCTTCTAAATAAATTGATGGATCTTTATTTCCTTTTATTATTAATTTAATATTTAATAATGAATATTGTTGTATTGTTGCAAAAAATAAATTTAAACTTGTCATTAATTCATTTGCATCTTTTGGTGAATAAAAATATCCCATACATAATAAACTAATATCATATAAGTAAGAAACAAATTTTAAATTTTTTTCATTTTTTATTTTCCCTTTATCATCTAATAAAATTGTATTAATTGAAAAAAATTTTAATAAATTTACTTTAGTTTCTTTTAATTTATTAACAATTGATTTTATTTCTTCATCTCTTTTATTTATTTCAATATTATCATCATCAATTTCATCAATATCATTAATAATTAAAATACTAAAAATATTACAATTTACATTTAAAGACATATCAATACCAAAAAGAATTAATTTAGCAATTTGAATATAATCTAATTTTTCAGTCTCTTGAAAGAAATTAGTATAATTATTAATACTTCCATTTATTAAATTAAAAATATCTTCTTTATTTAACCATCTTCCAACTTTAAAAATATTACTATAAATTTTATCATTATCATCCATTTTTTCATAATAACATTTTAATATTTGTATTATTGTTGAAATATTCAAAGCAATTGTATTAAAAATTAATAAAGTATCTTTTGAATAATTAAAATCATTATCACAATTAATTTCAATTGTAATAGGAACTTCTATTATTTTTTCTATATTTGATATAATATGACTTATTCCTCCTTCTATTTTTATTTCTAAATTAAAATCTAAATTATTTATATTTCCAAATTTTGAATTTTCTTTTGGTAAAGGAGGTTGATTTTCTTTATCATCATCTTCAATATTATTTTCATCATTTAATTCATCAAAAGATAATTTTCTAAATGAAACATTATTATTAGTAATATTAGTAATATTAATATTATTATTAGTATAATTATTATTTAAAGAAGTATTTTGATTAATTATATTTAAATTAAAAATATTTGCTAAATTTCTATTTAAACTATTATTATTAATATTATTATGAACTTCTTTTTGATTTGAAAGAAAATTTAAATGTTGTCTTAAATGATTAAAACTAATATCAGGAGAAGAAGAATTATCATTTAAATTATTACTTTTTTTATTAAGTAAATAATCAGTTGAAGAAGAAATATATTTTGATTTATTTCCTGAATAAGGAGTATTAATATGATTAATTGGTGATAATGCAATTCTATTAAAAGATAAATTTTTTTCATTTGAATTTAAATTATTTTCTAATTTATGATTTGAATAATTTAAATTTTGATTAATATTATCATTTTTAATAATTTCAATCATTGATTCATGTGGAATAGTAAAAGCTAAGCCACACATTTTATTATAATTTTCTACTTTATTTATATTTGTATCCATTGAAATTATTGTTTTATCACAAGTTGAATTAGAAGATTGATTATTTTGTTTTTGTTTATTTTCTATTTTTTTATTTTCATTTTCATTTGAATATGTATTAAGTACATTTAATGGATTATTTAATTTATATATTCCTATTGAAAATTGAGATTTACATTCATTACATATTTTTATTGATTGATTATTATTGTTATTTAAATTATTATTTTGAAAAAGTTGAAGTAAACAATTTGGATGATATAAATTTTCACACATACAATAATTTATTATTTCACCTTGGTTTATTTTTTCCTTACAAAACTGACAAAAAATTTCTTCTTCTTCTTCAGATTCACTTTCAATTTTTTCTATTTCTGTTAATCTTTTTAAATGTTCTGTTTTGTTTTGAAATACTATTTTTTCAAGTGATTTATTTTCAATTATTGAAGAATTTAATTTAATTGTTTGATTTTTTTCTTTTTCTTCTGGATCATAGTATATTTCATTAATATCACATTGATTTTTTTTATTTGAAGAATTTACTAAATTACTAAATGATTCCATTTTTTAAATTTAAATTTTAATTATTTTTTTTCAGTTCATATTTAATAAGAAATTTAATTAATTAAATACAAATTAATAAATAAGAATAAAAATAAAAATAAATTAATAAAATAATTTTTATTTCTCAAATAAATATTAGAAATAAAATAAGAGAGTTTTTAAATAATAGATTTATTATATTAAAATATTATAAATCATTTATGTTTTTTAAAAATTTATTATAAAAATAAATACCAATACGAACAAGAAAAGAATTATAAATAAATTATTTATTTAAAATAAATCATTATTACAAAAAATTTTTTATATTAATTATTACTTTTACAAACTTTTACAACTTTTGAAACTCTCAATAATTTTTTATATATTTTATTTATTCTAAAAACAAATAAAAACATAACAATCAAGAGAAAAGTAATTTCAAAAACAAATTCAACAATAGCACTTGCAGTAAAAATTAAAGTAATATTATCCATATAAAAATTAATTGAAGGAGTAAAAATTAAATTATTAATTCCAGTTCTAAAAATTCTAATAAACATATTATTATAATAACAAGATTCAAAATAATAAATATTATTAGTTAAAAAATATTCTCTATTATCTTCATTTAATTCAATTAAAGATAATAAACCTCGATAAATATTACCAAAAGATTTTTGCATAACAAATTCAATATTTCCATAATCTAAAAATTTCATTTTTGAACATAATTTAATTATTTTTTCATGAAAATGTTCATTTGGATTTTCATAATCCATTTTTGCAATTCTTGAATCTTTAACTGAATTATAAAAAGAATCACAAGTAACTCCAATTTTTTTATAGAATCTATTTAATATATTTTTAATTTTATTTTCTTCTCTTTTAACTTTGTAAATTTCTTTTTCATAAAATAAACTTAATTCATATAAATTGTTTCCAGTTAAATTTAATTTACTATTAACTGAATCTGTTGTAAATAAAATGCTTTGATAAAAAGAAAAATATTGATGATTAAATGATTCTATTTGAGAAGAATCATTTATTATTTGTAATAAAATTCTTGTTTCTGTTAATAAATCTAACCATAAGAATAAAAAAATTGAAAATATTATTATTGATGTTATAAAAGTAATTTGATATATTCTTTGATAAAAAACAAAAATATAAGTATTTTGTATTGTTTTAAATATTTCATTTTCTTCTTTTTTATTTTTTTTTGGTAGTGTTGATAATTCAATTAAATTTTTTTCCTTTTCATTTTTTATTTCTTCTTTTAAATTCTTTTTAAATTTAGAATATGCATTATTTAATTCCTCTAATATAATTTTTGGATGAATTGTATATACTTGAAGTAATAATTTTAATTTATGAATTTTTATTCTATAAGATTCTCTAAATTCTTTTAAAGCAATTCTTTTTTTTAAAAAAAAATATATTTCAAGCATTACTGCTTCAAAATTGTATAAATAAAAAATAATAACAACAACTTCAACAAATTCAATAATTAAATTAATTAAAAGATATATAATTGTCAATTTTTTAAATAGATTTAATTGTGAAATAATTTTATTATGAAAATAAATATTCATAGAATCAAATATAGAACAAAAATTTTCATAATTAATAATAATATTATATAAATTAATTCTCCAATCTCTATTTTCAACTTTAAAATAATGTAATAATTTATATTCATTTAAATCAATAATAAAAAAAGGTTCAATAGTATAATTATAATTACTAGCAGCAACGATTGTAAAAGCATTAATAGTTTTTTTAAAAGCATCTGTAAAAGATGTATTCATAGAAACAATAGATAAAATTCCATTTTTATTTATATTAGAAACATCTAAATAAGTAACAATTTGTTCAAAAAGTGAATTAATTGTTTTATCATTTAATTGATAAATTTGAGTCCAAAATTGATTTGAAAAATCAGTTTCTTCTCTTATTGTTACTTCATTTGATACAGTTAAAAATTTTTTTATATCAAAATTAGTTTCTATATCAATTTTATAATTTTTATTAAATAAATCAATATAATTTTTACATTCATTATTATTTTTTAATACTAAACAAATATTTGCTCTAAATGCAGAAGTCATATAATAATAAGTTCTACTTACTAATCTAAAAGAAGCAAAGACATCAAAATTTCTCATAAGTGATATTTTTTGACTTTGTTTAGTAATTAATTCAATGATAGATAAAACAAATAAAACAAAAATAAAAATTATCATTAATCTCTGAAATAAAAAAAATCTATCATTAACTTCTTTTTGTTGTTTAATATTCCTTCTTCCTTTCATTTTAAAAGTATTAGTACTTCCAACTGAAGTAATACTTGCCAAACTACCTTGTACTGAAGATTCATCATATGCTCTCATATTTGCAAATATTTTCTCATCTGTTGTTTCTAATTTATTTTCAATTGTTGATTTTTTAATATCAATATCTTCTTCTGTGTCATGACCATATGAATAAATATTATATTTCATATTATTTAAATTTGTTATTGAATATTGTAATTTAATTTCATTTTCTTGAATTCCATTTTTTTTTAAAAAATAATGAAAATTTATCATTTTTTTATCTTCATCTGATTCATAATCTATAAATGCTCCTCCGAAATAATATTCTATATTATTTTTAATATATGTTATAAAATTATTATTAGTTACATAATAATATCCATCTAATATTATTATATCAAATTGTTTATTTTGAAAAAGAATATTAAAATTTAAATGAAGAATACTATAAATTCTATTATTATTTTTTGTTAATTTTATTATAAATGTTGTATTAATTGGTTTTGTTGTTGAATCTTTATTTGGTTTTGGTGGATTTAAAATTAAAGATTGAAATGTTTTCTTTTGATATTCATATAATTCTTTTGGAAAAATATCAAAAAAATCTTTTCCAATATAACGATAAAATTCTTGTCCACTTCTTAAAAATTCTATTTTTCCATTTATTATATTTAATTTAAATGTTATTTGTTTATTTATATCAAATAAATTTAATGTATCTTCCATTTCTTGATAACGTTCTCTTATTTGAATTAAATTTGCTTTTGTTAAAGATTCATTAAATATTTCTTCATATAATATTGAACATATTGTTAATGGAAAAATTACATCTTTTATTTCTTTATTATTAAAAAGATATGTTCTAAAATCTTTATGTTTTAATCTTGATGAGTCATCTACTATTTCCAATATTTTTTCTATATTTATTTTCTGAGTTTCACTTTGGAAAATATAATCTAAATTATTTAATAAATTTAATGATACTTTTAAGAAACTATTTACTGAATGTAATTCTGACATTAACATTCTTACTTTTTCCATTTCTATTTCATTTATTTTTGCTATTTTTTTATATATTGAAAATAAAGTTAAATATTGATGAGTATTATTTTTCTCAAAATTTTTATTTTTTATTGTTGTTAATATTAAAATTAATATTTTTTTATTTTTTGTTATTGGAAGAAAACCATATGAATTATAATTTTCCATAATAAAAGTAAGTGTTTGAAAATATGAAAAATCAGGAATATATTCAAAAAATTGTTTATTATATGTAATATTAAAATTTTCTGATATAATTCTTAACTTATAACATAATAAACATTTTTGACATGCCAAAAAATGATATCCATAATAAGATGTAAATATTAATTTATGATGAATTTTTTTTGAATAATTCATATGAAAAAAATAATAAATATTTAAACTTCCATTTATTGTTAATTTTAAAATGGGAAAAATATGATAAATTTGATATGATAAAATAACTATTGCTAATATTGTAATAATTTCTATTAAAAATACTCTTCTTGATAAAAAATCATCTTGTTTATAAATTATGAAAATTGTTGTTAATAAAAAAATAATAAAATGACAAGTTACTCTATAAATATTAAAATTTAAATTTTGAAAAAAATAAATTGGCTTAAATATTAATAGATAAAATATTAACAAAGTTATAAAAATTAAAATAGAATATGTAAAAGATAAAGATAAATTTTTTGTTTTTTGATTTTTTAATGCAAAAGGAATTAAAAATTTTATTAAAGTATAACTTTTGTCAATTATTTTTGAAAAATTATCATATGGAATATTAATAAAATCAGGACAAAAAAAATCACAATGATAAAATTCAAAATGATGAATTAAAATTGTTATAAAAATTATTAAAAATACTATACTTGCAAATAATAAACTTCCTTTTAATCTTGAAAAACATGCAAAATAAAAAAAAGTAAAAAATCTCATATGTAAAATTTCATTAAAATTAATAAATAATTTTATGAAATTGTCATTTAAGAAAATATGATTATAAAATGAATATAAAATAATATATATAAGTAAATATAGAGTAAAAATTATATAGATTAATCTTTTTGACAAATGTTTTTCTAAATAATCTGCAAAAATATTAGGTAATGAATATAATTTCTCTTTTTTATCATTATTAAAATTAACATGAATTCCATCAATAATTCCTAAATAAAGAAATATAAAATCAAATAATGTAAAAAATAAATGAATATACATATTTTTCACAATATAAAAATTTTGATCAATATAATATTTATATTTTTCATGATAAACCATTTAATTAAATTTTAATTAAATTAATTTCTTTTTTTTTTCTAAATTAAAAAAATAAAATTCTATTTTTAAAATTTTAAAAATAAACATAAAAAATTAATAGTAATATAAAAATATATTAAAAATAAACCAAACATAATATTTTATTTTATTTTAATTTATTCATAATATTAATTTTTTCTTCAATAGATTGAATTATCATTTTTCCAATTTCATCTCCCATTTTTGTATTTTTACTATATCCACCTTTTAATTTCATTTCTTCTTTTTTTGCCTTAACTAAATTATCAATATCATTACTTTTTTCTTCAAAAACTTTTAACTTTTCTAAAATAACTTTATTATTATCATTTTCATTAATATCAATATTAATTTTACTTTTATAAGTTTGACTTCCAGAACTTTTTTTTCCTTTAAGATCTTCTAAATAATTAATTGGTTTTTCTGGTTTAGGATGCAATAATCTAATTGGTTTTAATTTTTTAGGTTTATTCAAAATAAAATTATTAAAATCTCCACTTTTACTTACAGAAATATAACTTTCAGTAAAAATATGTAAATCATCATTTTTTTTATTAATTGGAGGTGGTAATTGATACATTTCCATTCTTTTTTTATTATAATTTTGTGTATTAATTACACTTTCTTTATCTATTTTATCTTTTCTTTCTTCTCTACTTTTTTTTAATTTTGGATTTATTATTGGTTTTGGTACACTTTTATTTGAATAATTTATTTTTAATGTTTCTAATTCTTTTAATTTTGTTTTTTTTTCTTGTTCTTTTTCTCTTATTTTTTTTTGTTCTTTTTCTGTATTTTCTGATATATTTGTTCTAAAAGATTTTACTATTTGATTTCTGTCATTCCACATTTCTTTTAATATTTTTGATTTTTCTTTTTCTCCTGTTTCTAATATTTTTTTTTGTTTTTTTAATTTTGAATCAAATTCTTGTATTTCATCTATTGTTATTGTGTCCTTTTTTTTTATCATCATTGATTTTTCTAAAAATCTCATTTTTTCATTTTCATATTTTTCTTTATTTATATAATATAAATAATCTTTTTCTGTTTTATTATTTTTTTCATTTATATATTGCTTTGTTTTTTCTAATATTTGATCTATTTCTTTTTTTCTTTTTATTATATTTTGTTTTTCTTTTTCATTTTTTTCTATAAATAATTTTTCCTTTCTTTCTAAATCTTCTTTTTCTTTTTCCATTAAATATTTTTCTCTTTTTTCTGATGTTATTTTTTTATCTTCCATTAATTTTCTTTTTGATTCTAATGAATCTTTATAAAATTTTTTTGCTTTCTCTACATAATTTTCTCTATCTTTTTCAAAATTATTTTGAAATTTATCCAAAATTTCTTTTTTACTTGGTTTAGTTAAGTCAGTTATTTTATCAATTTGTAAATTAATATCATATAATCTTTTATTTAAATCTTTTATTTTTTCTTCAACTTCTTTAATTTTTGCTTTTCTTATATTTTCTTCTATAATATTTCCGTTTAAATTACTTTCACCTTCAAATATTTTTTTACTTATATCTAATTTATTAATTGTATTTTTAATTTGATCTCCATTTTGTTTTAAATTTTTTAATTTCTTTATTGTTTCTCTTGATAATCTTCTTTTTAAATTTGAATTATTTAATAATGAATTTATATTTTCAGATTTTGATTTTATATTTATATTACCTTCTGACATATCATTATAAATATTTTCATTTGTTTTATTTAATCCTTGAAGTACAACATTTTTTATTTTTTTTGGAATTTCTAAATTATCAAATTTATTTTTTAAATAAACTTCTGTTATTAAAACACTTTTATCATCAATTAATTTATTATCAGTTTTATTAATATCTCTATTTTGTTCATAGGATTTTATTAATTGATTTTTATTTTTTGGATTATGAACTTTATTACTTGGATAATCTTTTTTTTGTATTTCTTTTTGTAATTTTACTCTTTTATCATCATCATCTTTATTTATTTCTTCATTGTCTTTTTGATCTTCAAAACTTTCTTCAGACATTTTTTTAATTGTTTTAATATGAATTAAGTTTTATTTTATTAATTATAAATTATTATAAATAAATTCCTATTATTTTTTATTTAAATTTATAAATAGGTTTATCTTCAAGTTTTTTTGTTGACATTAATTTTAATCTTTTCTCTTTTTCTTTCTCTCCATATTCAATAACATCTTTTTTTAAAATTTTTGTATCTTTTCTTAATTGAATTATATTTTTATATAAATCTCTAAATTCTTCTGGTATATTTTTTAAACGTTCTTCTAAATCCATTTCTTCTCTTTTTTGTAAAATTTTTAACCAATATTTTTCTATTATACTTACTGCTTCTTTTTTCTTTTTAAATAATTTCATTTTTTTTTCAAATTCTCTTTTTTTTTTATTAAAACGTATAATATCTTTTATATTAAAAAGTTCATTTTTATATTTTTGTCTTATAAAAATACCTTTTATTCTTTTTTGAATTTTTATTATTTTATTTATATATATTTCTTTTAGTTTTTTATATTTTTTTTTTGAGTAATATTTTCTTATATTATTTTGGATTTTTATCAAATTTTTTTTAAATTTTTTAATTTTGTTTAGTAAAAATTTTACACTTAGTTTTGATATTATATGTTTTAATAATTGTGTGAATTTATTTAAAATCAGATGCTTTTTTATTTTTAAATAACCAACATCTAATTTAACTAAATTTAAAGAATTATACATTGATTTTTGAAATTTTAAAAGAGTTAAATTTTTTCTTTTTAAGTATAAACTCTTATGTTTTATTTCTTTTATATATATTTTATTTTGATTGATAAATAATCTTAATATTTTTAATCTGAATAAATTATAAAATCTCAATATTTTACTTTGAATACTTTTCTCTTTCTTTATTTTAATTAATTTTATTTCAATTTTTTCTTCATTCTTTTTAATTTCTTTTTTTTCTTCAATATTTTTAATTTCTTTTTTGACTTCCTTTTTTATTATTTTTTTTTCATCATTCTTTTTTATTTCTTTACGTTCTTCTATTTTTTTAATTTCTTTTTTCACATTTTTAACTTCTATTTTTGTTTTTTCTTCTTTTTCTTGTTTTTCTTCTTTTTTGTCATTATTTTTACTATCATCATTAATATCTTTTTCAATTATTTTTGGTTCTTTAATCAATTTATTTTGAAATAATAAATTTCTTGCACTTAATGAATGTTCTAATTTCAAATTTGTACATTGATTTAAATCATTCTCAACAACTAAATTATTTGTATTTATTTTTTCTAGTTTAATTTTACAACTATTATCTTTTTTATTATCTTTGAATTTAAATTTAAATTTTATTTTATCTAATTGTATTTTATTATTTTTCTACATATTAAAATTTAATTTACAATTGCTATTTCATTCCAATTAAAAAATTTTTTAAATTTAATAGGTTGTAATCTCTTTTTTCCAGGTGCAGAAATTATATGAAATTCTTCATTCATTATAAATTAAAATTAAATAATTGATTAATTTATTATTTTATAATTCAAAAAATTATAATATTATTACAAAAATTAATAATATATATTTAAAAAATAAAAACTTATTTTTTTAGCTTTGGTAATATTAAATTTGAAGATGAAGAATATCTTATTTTACCAATTCTTTCTCCTAAAAATTCATTATTCTTTTTGATTATATTTTCATTTATTAATCTTACTTTATTTTTATTTTTTATTAATAAATTTGATAATCCTTGATTATAATTATCTAAACAATATGGATAAGGTTTTTTTAATCTTAAATTTTTAATTGTGTTCTTATGAATAAAATTGTGATGTTCTTGTTCAAAACTTAAATTATTTTTTGTGAAATTTCTAAATGATTTAGATTTTGGAAGAGAAAAAGGTAAATATTTTTCATTAAAAAATTTATTTTCTCTTTTTCTAATTTTTAATAGTCTATTTTTAAATGCTTTATCATTTTCAATATTGTTTCTTTTCGTTAAATATGCATTAGAATTATAAAAAACGTTCATATCAAACATTTATTAATTACTATTTTAAAGATTATTCTATTATTTTATAAAAATTTTCAATAAATTTTCTTTTTATAAAAAAATATTTAATTAAAGTCTGATAAAATAAAAATAAAAAAACTAAAAACCAAATTTAAAATTTAATTTTAAATGATAAAAAGAAGTTTAACAAATAACGAAATCATTTTTTCAAATATAGAAAAAGAATTAAAAGAAATATATATATCCGAATTTGAAGATTTATTTCCAAATATATTAAAATATCAAAGTGGTAAATTTTTAACAAATTTATTTAAAAGAGTAAAATTAACTTTAATATCAAAATTTAACGACATTCCAAATACTCAAATAATAGAAAAAATAGAAAATTTCATAATAGAAACATTATATACAACAGAATATCAAAATGCTTATGAAAATTTTAAATTAATAAAAAATAAAATAGAATCAGATTCAGAAAGTGAAATTAAAAATTTAATATTTAACGGACATAACTTTATTAAACATTGTTGTAAAAATGAAGAAGCATATCATATTTGTGGAAGGAAATTATATTCAAATAAATCATTTTCAAATAATTTAATGTTAATTTGTATTCATTGTAATCAAATATATAAAAGTGAAATGATTAAAATGTTATGTGATTATTGTAAAGATGAATTTTATACTAAAATAATATTAAATAATAATAATGAAAATAATTATAATGGAAAATTATATCCTGCGACTTGGTCAAAATATCATTGTAATGCTGTAATTAATGATAAAATGAAATGTCCAACTTGTCAAAATGTTTTATTCATTGATTCATCTTGTCCTAAAATTGTAAGATGTTTAAAATGTAATTATTATAAAAATGTATCTGAAATAATATTTAAATGTATTTTATGTAAGAAAGATTTTGTCTCTGAAGCAAAAATTTATAATCCTTTAGAATTTAAAATAATAAAAATGGCAGTTAAAGATACTTTAGTTAATAGAATTAAAGCAATACCAAATGAAAATAATAATGAAATTGAATTTAAATGTGGTTGTAAATTTAATTTTAATCAATGTAAATATTATCATAAAAAAACATGTAAAGGACAAATGTTAAAAGGAATAATGAATAATAAAAATATATTAGTTTGTTCACATTGTCATTCATTAAATTTTTATGATAATTATATTTGGATGTGTCCAATTTGTGAACAGAGAACAGGAATAAATATAAGTGATAAAAATAATAAAAATAGAATTTCAAGAAATAATGATAATAAAAGTAAAAGTAAAGATGGAAAAAATTCAATGATTTATAATTCAGCAGAAAAACAAAAATATGATTATGAAATTGGAAATGAAAGTTCAAGAAGTGAGTTTAAAAAAAGAAAAAAATCTTGTGATGAAAATCCAAGAATGAAAAATATGAGAATTGAGTATTCACCTTTAAAAATTTTAGCTAAAAATTATAAAAGAAATTGTCCTTTAAGTTCAGCATTAAAGAATAAAAATATATCAAATAAAGAAAATGATAGTGGAAGTTCTAATCAAATAAATAGAAAAAATTATTATATAAAAAGGGATATATCACCAATTAAAATAATAAAACAAAAATTAATAACAAAATTTGATGATTCAGTTTCTCCAATTAAAAAATATATTTCTCAACCAATACAAAAATTTGAAGAAGTAAATTTAAATAAAAATAAAATTGATTTTAATTCAGATGATTATGAAATTAAATGTAAAATTGGAGAAGGTTCTTTTGGAAAAATATATAAAGTACAAAAAAATAATATTGAATATGCTATGAAGAAATTAATAGGAACTTCAAGTGAAGATTTTAAAATATTAAAACATGAATATGATATATTAAATTGTGTTTGTAATACTAAAAAAATAAATGTTATTAATATTTATGGTATGCAAACAAAAATTTTAGATAGAACAACAACAGTAATGTATATATTAATGGAACTTGCAGAAACAGATTGGGAAAAAATTATAATTGAAAGATCACATCAATTAATTTATTATTCTGAAGAAGAATTAATTAATATTATAAGAGTTTTAGTTTATTCTTTTAATGAACTTCAAAAAGAAAAAATATCACATAGAGATATTAAACCACAAAATATTTTAATTTGTAAAAATAATATTTTTAAAATTGCTGATTTTGGAGAAGCGAAATTATTAAAGTCAAATAATCCTAATACTGATATGCAAACTATAAGAGGAACTGAATTGTTTATGAGTCCTATTTTATTTCAAGGTATGAGATTAAGAAGATTAAATTCGATTGAACATAATACTTATAAAAGTGATGTTTTTTCACTTGGTTTTTGTTTTGTTTTTGCTTCTACTTTAACTTTTAATTCTTTATATGATATTAGAGAAGTTTATGATATGGAAAAAATTGAATTGAGTATTAGAAAGTATTTTAATAAAAGATATAGTGATAAATATATTAAATTAATATTAGGAATGTTGGAAATTGATGAAAGTAAAAGAATGGATTTTATTGAATTAAATAAATATATTTTAAAAGAATTTTCTTAGTTTTTGTTTTTTTTTAGAGTTTTATTGGTAATTTTATATTTTCTTTATTTTGATTTTTGATTTATTTATTTATTATATATTATAAATTAATAAATGATAATTGATTTAATTTTAATTTATTTTTAAAAAAATAATTAAATAAAGAATAATTATTGCACTATAATTTACAAAAAATAATATTAAAATTTATATTTATAATAAAAATAAATCAATATAAAATTCAATTGGAAAATCTAATGTTGAAAAAAAGAAAATGATAAATTATTATTTTTAAAAGGTTTATTTGAATGATTTGAAGTAGAAGTACTTGAATTATTTTCATTATATGAAAAAGATAAATTTACTCTATCAGAATAATTTTTATTATTTTTTTTATTTTTTTCATAATAAGAATCTTCATAATTGCCTATTTCAGATAAATTTGAAATATCCCATATATTAAAAATTTCTTTTTCAAAACTTATATCTTCCCATTTAATTTTTCTTTTATAATCATTTAAATTTAATTCATTTAATATTTTTGAATCATTTAATTTTTCAATTTCTTTTTTAATTATTTTTTTCTTTTTATTTATAAGATTAATATTTGAAATCATATCTTTTAAATGTAATTGACTTTTATTATAATATTTATTTAAGTATTCTGAATTTTTATTTACTTCTTCTTTTAATAATTCATAAAAATAATTCTCAATTGAATTATCTTTAAAAAAATTATTTGATTTAGTTAAATCAAATTCAATTAATGCATTTATAATATTTGAATCCAATTTTGAAAAAGAATAAAGATATTTTTGAGATAGATTATCATTTATTAATTTTTGAAAGGCAATTTTTTCATTAGCACAATAAAAACAATTAAAAATTGGAAGAGGAATAGTTTTTAAATCTTCTTTATTTAATTTTTTTCTTTGTTTTTGTTCATATAATGAATCATCAAATTGAATTGAAATAGAATCATCTTTTGCTTCATAATACTCTTTTTCATGAATCTCTTTTTCAAATATTAAATCATCATCATCGAAACAAATTTCTTTTTCTTCTTTTATATCATCAAAAAAATGTTCATTTTCAAAATTAATTTCTTCATTTTCCATTTTATGGTGAAAAAATTAAAAAATAATAAATAATAAAAAATAATTAATTAAAAAATAAATAGTTAATTACAAATTTATAAATTTAATCTAGATAACTATACAATAATACATTTTATTTTTTTTTAATATCAATTAATGATTTAATTAAAATTAATTTAATCATTTTCATTAAATCCAATTTTAGAAAAAACATCAATTACATCAATCATTTTTTGAGTTTGAGCAATACTATCTTTCATAGAAAAAAGAAAAGGAACCCAAAAAATAATAAATAAAATAGGAATAAGAATATTATGAACAACTAAAAAAATCAAATTTAAATTTTTTTGATTATTCAAATAATTAATAATAAAATCATATAATTTCTTTTTCCAATAATTTAAATAAACTTTTAAAAATTTACTAATTAAAACAGTAAGAGCTTGATATGGATAAGTATTTAATATTAAAATATAACTATTAAAATCAGTTATATTTTGATAAATAAAATCATTATCTAAAGCAATTTTTAAATTTTCTCTAAATTCAGCAATCATAATATTTCCTCCAAAATTAGAAATTGCATTTAATTCTGTATCACAATCATCAATTTGTTCTTTAATATATGAATTTTGACAAATATCACCAAATTTAAGTAAATTTAAAGTTTTAATTAAATCACTATTAAAAATTTCATATGAATCACTATCTGCTTCAGATATATTAATATGTAATTTTGAATATTGTTCAAATGTTGAATTTAAAACATTTAAACTTGTTTCTCTAAATATCATTCTATCATGAAATATAAATTTTTCTAATATTATATTTACTATTATTGTTGCATTTACATAATCATATGAATTATAATAAAAGTCTTTATTTAAAATTTTTATATTTAATGTTATAATTGTATTCAATATTAATGATATTGAATAATATAATATGAAAAATATTATTGATAATATTGAATTTCTTAAATATATATTTCCTTTATTACTTGTTTCTGTATCTGATATTGTTGAATAATTAATATTTGTACTTTCATATAAATGTGATGTATCTGAGTCATTATTTATTGATTTTAAACTTGATTCATCTGAATTTATTGAATTATTTCTATTTCCATTTTGTAATTCTTCCATCCCTGAATTTTCTAATTTATTTAAAAAGTTTTTTATTCTTTCTGAAAGATTTCTTAAATAAATTTTAGGAATATGATAAAAACTTTTTAATACTTTAGTTCTTTCAATTTCAATAAAAGCAATTAATTTATATAAAAAAATAATACAAAATATATCTATTAATAATATAAAAAAACAAGAAACACTATTAAAAGTAATTTCTGATTTAACAACATCTTGACTTAATTCATAAAAATCATTGATATTAGTAATACTCATCATTAAAAAATCATTTAAATTATTATATAAATATTCATAAATAAAATTATTACTATAAGTAAATTCATTTAAATTTAAAGGAATAATAGAAATAAGTAAATTCGTTTGCATTCTAAAAGAAAAAAGATAAGTATAATTAATAGAATCTGGAAAATTATCTCCATTAAAAATACTCATAAAAGGGACATTATTTTGATTAAAAACTTTTTGTTGTGAATGTAATAATTTTTTACTTTTTTTAGTAATATTATCATGAATTTCACCTAAGTAAGTAATATATTGATTAATTTCTATTAAATTATTTTGAATAAAATTATCAGAATTTCCTTCAAAATTAGAATAATTTTCATTTAAAGAAAAAATAATTCTTCTAATTATTCTTTGACTATTATGAAAATATTGTATTGAATCAAAGAAAATAGAAATAACTTCAAAATAAACTATTTTTCTATTTACGTATTTTTGAACAAAATAATAATTTAAAATTGAACAAGAAATAATAATAATTAATACAATAACTGAAATATAAGTTAATAATTTAACAACAGTAAAAACTTTATTTTTTTGTCCAACAGAAGGTATAAATACATTTTTTTCAATAGAAGTAGAATCATTTAATGAAATAGAATCTTTTATTGTTAAAGAATTTTTTTTATCTCTTATAACTTCAGTAACTTTTGGAATATAATTATCTACATTTTGAACTTCATTTTTCCCAATTTTAATAATAAAAAATTTTTTAATTGTTTTACCATAATTTTTCAAATTTTCTAATTTTTTTTTAAATTCTTCCGAAGTTATATTTTCAATATTTTGTTTATTTCTTAATAAAAATTCACTTCCATTTTGATCAGTTCTTGATAAAGGTAAAACATCATCTTTAATTTCATCAGAATAATATTCATCATCAAAGCTTTCATTAATTAAATCTTTAGAATATTCATTTAATTGAAAAGAACTAGAATAACTTTCTTCAATATAATTATTTTTAAATAAATTTAAATTAATTGGTTTTTCTTTTTGTTCAAATTCATAAAATTTTTCAACTTTATTACTATCATTTATTTCTTCTTCATCATCATCAATATCACTAATTTGTTTTTTCATTAAAAATATTTTAGGATAAATAAAAGTAGGTTTAATATTAATATTTTTATTTAAAATATTTTCAGTTTTTTTTACTTTTTCAAGTGACATATATTCTAATTTAATAATAAATAATTTTCCCTCATCACTTAAATAAAAATCTAATATTCCAATTTCTGCTTTACAACAAATTGTTTCACTTAAAGAAGCAAATTGTTTTTGTGAATGAATTGAAGGTAAATCTTCCCATAAATCATCATCATTTTCATTTTCTTCATTTTCTTTTTTTTGAATATCAATTTGTATATCTCCAATATTAAATTCAAATTCAGGAAAAATATTATAAAAATTATCTAAATCATCTGGAATTTTTCTTTTTAATATATTTGCTAATTCAATTGCTTCTTCTGTTATATATTTCATTTTAAAATCTTGATCAACTACAAAATAACATTTTTTTATAAATTTTTTTATATTTTCTTTTCTTTCAATATCATAATTAAAAATACAAACAAAACATCTTTTTGATAAATATTTCCCTGAATATTTTTTAAAATGAACATAAACAACTTTTGGTTTATTTGATTTATGTCTTGCAAATAATAAATATTTTTTAGGATGATTTGTACTATCATTATTTTTATCTAATTCATTTTGTACATATTGTAAAAATATTTTATTATAACATTCAACAAATAAATTTTTAATATTTTCATTTTGCATAATTTCTTTTTCAGTATAACCTAAAAATTTAGTAGTTGTTTTCGAACATTTAATAATTTTCCCAAAATCATCATCTTCCATAGAACAAAAAATAAAAGCATTTTCTTCTTTAGAAAGTAAAATATATTCTTCATCAATTTCAAAATCTAAATAACCAATTGAATTTGGTTTCTTATCACTTTTCTCATAAAAAATTGCTAATAATTCATTTCCTCTATCAACATCATTTAAAACATTTTTAACATATTCACCATACATTTTATAAGCTTTTGGATCATTTGGTTTAATATCACACATATTTTTCCAATGAATTTCAATATTTTTATTTGATGAATTAATATCCATTGCTAATTCATTTAAAGCTGATAAATCTTGTCCAGTTCCATTTATTATTTTTTCCCAGAAATTAATATATAATTCAGCACTTTTTTTAATATTATATAAACATAATCTAAAATGTGAATCATATACAATTGATGTAACAACATCTAATTCTTCATTTTCTTGTATTTGTTTATCATTATGTGAAAGAAATGTTTTTTGATTTAATAATTTATCATTTCCTTCTAATACCATTTTTTTATATCTATAAATTATGAAGGCTTCATCAAAAAATGGATTGTATTTTTCTGCGAAATTTAATTGTTGATATGCTAATGTTTTATCTTCTTTCCAATCTAATAAAAACATTGAATATGCTACTCTTAAAGAAGTCGAATTTGGAAATTGTGATATTCCTTTTTCGTAATTATTTTCTATATATTGATATAAATATTTTTTAACTGTGTCATTATTTGGTGAATTTTTTTCTTTTAAGAAACAAAGAGAACAATTTGGATCTTGACAAGAATGATTATAAATATAACCTAATAATGTCATATTTTCTTTATCTCTTTGATTTATATGTTCACTTATTGTTAAAAGATATCTTAAATGTCTTTGTAATTCTGATGAACTTTTACATAAATTTATATCTTTTGATAAAACTCTTATTAAATCTTCAAATTTATAAAAATATTTACATACAACTGGAATTCCAAAAGCCCAAATATAAAATCCAGTTTTAAAAGAATATTTTTCAAAAATTTTACAAATTAATAAAATTGATGTTGTCCATAAATAAATCCAATTATATAAAATTAATAATTGTTGTTGATTAAAATCATAATATGGTCTATCAAAATATAATTTTGAAAATTGAAATGCTGAACAAGAAAAATGAATAGTAACAAGTAACCATTGATAATTTTTATTAACAAAAAAAGAACTAGCAACAGTTGATAATATTTTTGAACATAAACAAACAAAATCAGCTCTTGAATTTTCTTTTGCGCCTTCTCCTCCATTTTTTTCTGAGTTTTCAAATAAAGTTAAAGCAACAATAAAACATATTAAACTAAAACAAATTGTAATAACCATTCCAATAACAGCATGAATAAAATATGTTGTATTATAACATTTAATATGTTTTGTTGTAGTTAAAAAATATTCTCCTGAATCAGAATCTTTTTCACATATTAATATTGATAAATTTAATTCTAGAAGAGGATTAAATAATCCAGTTAAAAAAATTTTAGTTACATTTTTTAATAAATATAATGGCCAAGTTACAGTAAAGTATTTTCTATTAAATGAATATGATACATATCCAATATCTAATAAAACTAAAACAATTGAAAATACACTTAAATAAAATACTGTTAAATATAAAAAAGCAGGAGAACCTTCTAAAAAATTTACTATTGATAATTTATCAAATATCTTATTCATATTATCTATTATTTTATCATTATTCCATACATTTTTTAATTTTTCATGGAATGGAAATGCTAAAAATTCTAAAAATTCAATAAATTCTAGAATTGCATCTAAAAATCCTCCTTCTCCTTCTTCACTTTGATCATTTATTAATACATATATTATTCCAAAAACTGATTCTTTAACTTTTTTTATAAATGAATCATTTTTATATGCATAATAATCTTTTCTCAATTTTATAAAATTACCTTGATCCATATTAAAAATTAAATTCTCATTATATATAAATATTTAAATTAATTTAAAAAATAATATAAAAAAATAATTTTATATTTACATCTCAATATCCAAAATTAAAAAATCAAAAATACAAATTTCTCGAAAAATAAAAAAAAAAAATAAATAAACCAAAATAAAAAAAATATACAAACTTCACATCCCTTAAAAAAAAAATATATCCCAAAAAAAAAAAAATAAATAACTCCCGAAAAAAAAAAATATCACATAAAAAAAAATATGGAAACACCATTAGTTGATAAGCCAGAAGAGGAAAAAGTAGAGCATGTTGAATTATCTCGTTTAATGCGTTTAATAATCTTTCTAACATTTGTTGCTCTTTCAATAGTAATGTCAGGAGATAATGGAGTATTATCATCATCATCAAAAATGATAAAAAAAGATTTAGGACTTTCTGATTCAGAATATGGACTTTTTGGTTCAATTCCATCAACTGGAAGAATTATTGGTTCTCTTGTATTTATGGGTCTCCTTGCAACAGACAATAGAAAATTATTAACAGTTTGTTGTCTTGCTGTTAATGCTTCAATGTTCTTTGTTTATTTATTAACAAAGAATAAATTCATTCTCTTTGGTGTTAGATTCACAATTGGTACTGTTCGTATTTATCCTCATATTTATATTCCAGTATGGGTTGATCAATTTGGTATTAAACCACTTAAGACTCTTATGATGACTGTTATTAATATTACTAGTCCACTTGGTCAAGTCGTTGGTTATGCTATTGGTACTTTTAATGTACCTGAAAAATGGCCTTATAGTTTCGCTCTTGTTGGTTGTTTAATTTGGGGTATTGGTTCAGTTATTATTATTTCTCCTTCTAAATACTTCTCTGCTAGATATTCATTTGTTGGATATCAAGATGGTGAAAAATTAGTACCAACTGCTAATGAAAGAACTGGAAATTCTATTTTTGCATCTGGAGAAATTCAAGTTAAGAAAAAAGCACAAGGTGGTTCAATGCTTGAAATTCTTAAAAAAGGAGCTTTTATTTTCTCAAGTTATACAAGAGCAAATTTATTATTTATTTTCCAAGTTATACATCTTTTCATTACAGATTATGTAACAAATGGTTTAAAAATTCAAGATAAAAAAGAAATATTAAAATATTATGGTCCAGCATCAGTTCTTGGTCCAACTCTTGGTGGTTCATTTGGTGGTTTCGTATCAACAAGTGTAGGTGGATATGAGAATAAAAAATCAGTATGGGTATGTATAGTATTTGGATCATTAACACTCGCAATGACATTCCCTCTTGCTTTCGCAACTTCAATGAAAATTCTTGGAGGATGTCTCTTTGGATTTTTCTTCTGTGCAAGTGCAGTTTTACCAACTGTTGTAGGTTATATTATTTCATCTATTCCAAAGAAACATAAAGGTGCTGGTTCATCTCTTAATTTACTTATTAGTACTCTTGCTGGTAATTTACCTGGTCCAATTATTTATGGATTTATTAATGATAAAATGAAAGCTACTAATCCTACTTTTGCTTGGAAATGCACTATCTTTTATTTCTTCCTTGGATATACTTCTTTAATTTTAGCTTGTACTTTCAGATATAGAGATTTAGTTAGAAAAGAACAAGAAGATAAAAACCCTGATGCTGAAGCTCCTACTACTACTGCTTAAAATTAAGTTTTTTTTTAGGTTTTTTTTTATTATTTTTTGGGGAGTTAATTTTCAGTGTTTATTTGGGTTTAATAAAAATATTATTATGTTTTAATTTTATTTAAGGAATCTTTGAGTTAATTTTTTTTTTTTTTCCTTTTTTTTTCTTATTCATTTTATTATTTTATGTTTTTATATATTTTTTAAAATGTTATTAATTAATAAATATATTTATATATTTATTTTTTATTTTTTATTTAATTAAAGGAAAAAAATATATTTTTCATTTATATTGGATTTTCAAAAGGAAAAGAATTTAATTTATTATTAAAAGAAGAAAAAAAAGGCATCATTGGATAAACAA
The DNA here is from genome assembly GCA_023807205.1 of Isotricha prostoma. Taxonomy (NCBI): domain Eukaryota; phylum Ciliophora; class Litostomatea; order Vestibuliferida; family Isotrichidae; genus Isotricha; species Isotricha prostoma. The sequence continues at coordinate 38,178 of JAJMZS010003101.1, forward strand.
TTTCATATTCTCTATTATTATTAGGATTTTCTTTATTTCTTTTTTCAATATAATCTAATAAATTATATCTGAATGGTGTGTCATATGTAGCAGGAATAAAAATATTAATAATACATGAATCAATTTTAAATTTATCTAATTTTGAATTTGTATAATATGGAGTAGAATATGTTTCTTTATTTTCATTTATTACTTTTTTTGGTTTATCAACTGCTAAACTATAACTTTTTAATTTTTCTAAATAAATTCTTAAATTTGTTTCTCTCCATTCTCTTTCTTCTTCATCTTTATCATTTTCATTTTCTTCTTCTTCTTCTTCATTTTCATTTTCTTCTAATTCTTCTTCTTCTTCTTTTTTTTCTTTAATATTAATTGATTCATTATCTGAAATATCAATTTGTTCTAATGGATTTTGATGTTCTAATTGATTTTTATTATTATTTATATTATCATTCCACATATTTTTAATAAATAATATAAATATAGAAAAAAAAAAAAAGAATAAATTTATTTAATTTTATTTCCACCAAAATTATAATAATAAAATAATAAAAATTAAAAATTTGATTTGAATTTGTTATTTTGACATTCAAAGATAAAAAAACCAAAAAACCAAATTAAAAAAAAACTAAAAAAAAACTAAAATAAATAAAAAAAGCAATAAAAAAATAACAAGACAAATAATATTTTTTAATTTTTATGACTTAAATCAATTTCAGGTCCCATTAAAGTAAACATTTTAGTACTTTTTTCAAATTGAAAATCAGAATCTTCCATAGCATTTTTAAAATTATCAAAAACAATAAAAATAACAGTAATATTATCAGAAGTCATTTTTTTTAAAGAATACTTCATAACAGCATCAGTAATTTTTCCACTATAATCATGAATATTATTAATAACATTATTTTTATTTTTAAATCCCCAAATTAAATTTAAAATTTCATAAGTATCTAATCTATCATAAATTCCATCACCTAAAAAAGAAAAAAAGATTTTTTTTTATCAAAAAAATAAAAAAAAATATTATAAAAAAAATATTTTTACAACCAATTAAAATAAAATCGCTTTTATCATCAATAGTAAAATTAGTAATACAAGGATCACTAATTAAAACATTAGGATTTCCTCCATAAATATGCATTTTAGCTTCAACGTCTCCAAAAGCTCTAGCAACCTAATATTAAAATTAAATAAAAATAAAACTAATTAATTTAAAATTAAATTTACTGATAATCTTCCAGGAAGAATACGATAAGGTAATTTAAAACCTAAATCACTTTCTCTAATATTTCTCAAACCAAAACCTTGTTCAATTTGAGTTTTAAAAACTGACCCCCCTCCTTTAATAATTCTTTTTTTTTCAATTGGATCATTTGGTTTTTGATCTCTACTTAATTGATAATATTTATTTCCTTTATCATATGAATAAATTGCTCTTGAATCACCTAAATTAACACAATAAACATTTTTATCTATTATTATTATAATAATTGCACATGAACCAGAAAAATCAGAATATGAATTCCTTGAACTTGTTATTGTTTGAATAAAACCATTTTCACAATTTTTAAATCCAATTTGAATACTTTTAATTGGATCTTCTGGAAAAAAATCATTTTTAAATATGTAATTATGTAAATGATTTTTTAAATATTCTGAACATTTATCTCCAGCGTGACCGTCATAAATTGCAAAAAAACTTATATTTGGCCATTCTTTATTTTTATTTGGATTTGGATTTTTTGCATTTACAATTATTGAAACTCTATCTTCATTATAATTTCTTATTATTCCTCTATATGTGTTTACTCCGTATGATATTATTGAATCAAATGATTTTATACTGTGTTTTGCTGGTTGATATAAATTGTAATGTTCATTTAATATTAAATCTAATTGATTTATTTCTTTTATTATAGTTTTTTTTTGAGGTGATCTTTTTATTTTTTGACTTTGATTTATTTTTGGTAATATTGTTCCTGATTCTTTATTATTTGGATTATTGTCAAAGTAATTTATGTTTGATAAGTAAAATTTGTTTTTTGTTTTACTTTTTGTATTTGAGTTACGTAAATTATTTTGAGTTTGATTAAATTTTTTTGTTGTTGTATTTGCTTTTGGAAGGAAGTCAGTTTTAGCTTGAGTTTTTAAAAAGAATTTTGTTCCTGTTTTTAATGAAAGATTTGTTGAATTGAATAAATTTGATTTTCTAAATGAACTTGAAGTGAAATCATTATATCTATTATTGAAGTTTTTGTATCTATTATTTGAAGGAGTGTTAAAATTATAAAAGTGATTTTGAGTTTTAATTGACATTTAATAAAATTAATTTTTTTTTTTATTGTAAAGAAAAATTTATAATAATTCTATAGGAAAGTAGTAAAAAAACCAAAAGATAATATAATATTAATTAATAAAATAATGAGTTAATTAAATAAATAAAAAAATATATAAAATCCATATATCATTTCATTAATTTAAAAAATATATAATAAAACATAATTTAAAAATAAACTTTAGATGAGAGACTCACTTTATTCATATTCAACAAATTCAAGTGAATCTAAAGAAATAAATTACGATTCCCTTAAACCAGAAACAATATCTTTTTTTCCTTCATTTTTAATAAATAATACACATTTATTATCAATAAAAGAAAAAATAAAGAATGTTTCATGGGAAAAAGAAGGTAAAATATTATTATCAAAAGTATCCTTCAATAAAAACGATATAAAATTATATAAATTATTATTATTAAAACATTGTATTCCTTCAAATTTAAGAGGTGAATTTTGGTATATAATAAGTGGAGCAAAAAAAGAAAATCTTGATAATCCAAATTACTATTTTTCTCTTGTTAATTCTTTCAATGATTATATAAAAAAATTTAATGAGTCTCAAATAGAAAAAGATATTAATAGAACAATAATTGATGATTCAATTAATAGTAACATAATAAAACAAAAATTAAAAAATATTTTATTATCTTATTCAAAAAGAAATCATTCAATTGGTTATATACAAGGTTTTAATTTTATTGTTGCTAAAATATTAAAAATGTTACCAGATGAAGAAAAAGCTTTTTGGTTATTTGTTCAAATTATTGAAAATATTTTACCAATTGATTTTTATTCTGAAATGTGTGGAATGATGTCAGATATTGATATTCTTATTTTATTAATTAAAGAAAAGTATATTCCAAATTTAATAAATAAATTAATTGAAAATGATTTAATTTCTGATTTAAAAGATTTGTTATTAAAATGGTTTGATTCTTTATTTTGTATTAATATGAATTCTGATTGTCAAAATGCAATTTGGGATATTTTATTTTGTGAAGGGAGTATTGTCTTATTTAAAACTGCAATTTCTTTTTTAAAAAAAATTACTGATAAATTAATTTTATTTGATAATTCATTTGATTTTAGAAATTTTATTAATGAATATTTTAATAATAATAAAGATGAATATTTAATAACATTTAATTTAATTTTAAAAAAATTTGAATTTGATGAAGAATTTATTAATTATAATAGACAAATTATTTTTTCTCATATGAAATCTAATTTTGAAAATAATAATGATAAAGAAAAAGAATTATATATAGAAAAAATAAATAAAAATGAAGAATTATGTGATACATCTTTACCAATTTGTATTTATAATACTGATAGTAAGTTTAAAATAATAGAAAATTTAATATTAACAACAAATGAAAATTTAAATATAATTGAAGATTATTGTGAAAAAGATTATTTAATTAATTATAATGATTCATTTAAATTTGAAGCATCTGAAATTGATTGTGATGAATTATTAATTGAAAGAAAAATACATTTTTGTGAAAATGATAGAAAGAATCTTGCTAAGAGTATAGTAATTAATAAGAATGTAAATAAAGATTCAAATGATAATAGTTTCTTAAGTACAGGAACAGAAAAATCAAATGAAAAAGAAAATTATATTTTAGAATACCATACTATGAGAAAAAAGAAATATAAAGAACAAAGAAAGTATAAATATTATAGTTATGAAATTGAATCTAATAAAGATGAAAATAGTTGTAATAATTATAAACAATTTGAAACCCAAAATTTCAATGATTATGACAAATTTGTTCAAAGTATTAATTTAAGATATAAAAATGTTAGTATGGTAAATATATATACTTTACAAGTTCATAAAAAAGATAATTCTTTAATTAATAATGTAAATTTGGAATATACAGGATAAATTATTTAATGTTTTTTAAAGAGTATTAATTTATAAAAAATAAATTGATTTGTATATGAAAAATATTAAATAAATTAAATGTTTATTTATTAATAGTATAGATATGAATTTATATTTACTTTTTTAATAAAAAAAAAATTTATTTTGTTTTTTAAATTATCAACAAAATTAAACCTAAATAGATTTAGTAATTAATAAAAAATAAAAAATTATATTAAAATAATATAAATTTAGAATATAAATTAATTTAATGCCAAAATTTAATAAAAAAATAATAATTATTAAAAAATTCAAATAAAAGAGAATTCCTTAAATCAAAAAATTGAAAGAATTCAAATAATATATTTTTCTTTAAATAAAATATTCAATAATCTTAACAAGAAAATCAAAAAGAAAATAGACAGAAGTTTTATTTAACTTATTAGGAATAAATACTAATTAATAAGAAACTGATCAGGGTTAACTTTTATAAATAAATCTTTTGTTGATTCAAAATGGATAAGTATATTAAATAAAGTTAATTTAATTAAAAACTATATTATACAATATATTTAATCTGCTTTAGATAATATAATTTGTGAAGAAAAATAAAAGATATATAGATTTTAAAATTATTAGTATATAACAAAATAAATTTTTTAAAAAATTTAGATAAATCTTATTTAAAAATGAATAGATTTTTATTTAGAAAATATATATTATCTGAAGAAAATTTATTATTTTTTATTTTTTCTTTAATACGATCATCATTATTAATTATATTCCTTTTTTTGGAATATGATAGAACATATTACTCATATATTTAACATTTTTATTGTTAAAATTAGATAAATCTAAAGAAGTTAAACAAGAACAATTATATAACATATATCTCATATCAGTTATATTAATGATATTAAAACTAGATAAATTTAAAGTAGTTAGAGAAGAACATTGTTTAAACATTCATTCCAAATTAATAACATTATTAATATTAAAATTAGATAAATTTAAAGAAGTTAAAGAAGAACAATAAGAGAACATTTCACTCATATTAATAACATTATTAGTATTAAAATTAGATAAATTTAAAGAAGTTAAAGAAGAACAATTAAATAACATATCACTCATACCAATTAAATATTGTTTGAATAATAATTTTAATTTATAATTTCCTATTTTCGAAAACACACAATTATCATTTATTTTTTTATTATTTAAATATAATATAGATTCCTTTGATTTTTCTTTATTTTTATCTCCTAATAATTTAATTTTTTTTCCTAAGATTTCTTTATATATATAATTTTATTTTTTTGTTTTGAAACAAATATTATATTACTCAATTATAAATTCATCAAAATAATATTTCCTTTTTTCTAATTTAGGAAATTGTTCGAAGATAGTTTTTATATTTATATCATATTTATCATTTTTATTCTGAGTAATCTTTTTATTATTCTTAATTTTTTGAATTTTCAATAAGTTTTAATAATTTATTAATATTATTATTATTAAAATTATTAGAATGTAATTTTAAAATTAAAGATTTTAAATTTAGACTTTTAAAAGTTCAGATAAAATATCATAAAAATTATTTGAAATACTTGTATAATTAAATTAATATATTTTAAATTATTCATTCTATGATTTAATAATTTATTTAATATTGAAATATTTACTTCATTTTCTTCTTAAATTTTTAAAACATCAAATGAAAATTATTGATTTAGATTTAGCTTAAAATAAATATCACAAAGGTTAATATCCTCATTTTTTATTTTCTATAATATTTTTTTTATTTTCATCATTTATTCCTTTAATATCACTTTTTTGATATTTTATAATTTCATTTTCATTTTTTTTTGAAAAAAATATAATTTAAAGTCATCGAAATTTATATTTCCTTTTTGATAAGATATTGATTATTTTTTATTAATTTTAACCTTTTCTTTTCTTAAATATAAGTGAATAATTCTTGTAATAGATGTCCACCATGAACTTTATGAATCATATTTTTATATAAATTATATTTAATATTAATTTATTAATTAATTGTTAATCAAAATAAAACTTTATTATAAAAAGTTGTATAATAAAAAAAATAAATATATTTATATAAAATAAATAAAATAATCATTATTAGAAAAGAAAAATCTTTCAATTAATAAAATATAAAGATAATAATAAATATATGTAAAGTTCATTTTGGACATGTATTATAAG
>JAJMZS010003102.1:0-44062 GCA_023807205.1 Isotricha prostoma
ATAAAGATAATAAAAATAATTTATCTGATAATCAATATAATAATTTAATGAATAAAGATAATAAAAATAATTTATCTGATAATCAATATAATAATTTAATGAATAAAGATTCAAATAATAATTTATCTGATAATCAATATAATAATTTAATGAATAAAGATTCAAATAATAATTTATCTGAGAATCAATATAATACTAAAAGTACTTTGAATAAAGACCAATATTCTATTCAAAATGACAAAAATAATAAATCATTAAATAATAATTTAAATAAAATAACAGGAAATCAAAATGCTTATTATGATAGTTTAAAAAATAAAGAAATATCAGAAAATGAATTTGATAATTATAATAAATCACAAAATAATTATAATAATGGAGATAATAGAAAAATTATAACAGATAATAAAATAAGTAATAATTCATCTGATAGGAATAATTCTAGATTATCAGGAAATAAAGATGAAAATATAATTAATCCTAATATTTCTTATAACAATAGAAATATATCAGAAAAAAATACTAATAATTCTAATTTAATTAAAAACCATTCAAATTTACCAGTAAATAATTATAATGAAAAAACAGATAATTTAAAAGATTATAATTTGAACAACAATATCTCAGAAAATTATAGCAATGATAATAATAAAATGCATAATATACAAAATAATGAAATGTCAGAAAATAATTATAATAAAGTAAATAACTTAATGAATAAAGATTCAAATAATAAATTATCTGGGAATAATCAATATAATAATAATAATTTATTGAATAAAAATTCAAATGATAATTTATCCCAAAATCAAGATAATTATAACAATAAAAGGAATAGAGATTCTAAATTTACTCAAAATAAAGATAATTATAATAATTTAATGAATGAAAGTTCAAATAATAAAACATTTGAAGATAATAATAATCAATATAATAATTTAATGAATAAAGATAATAAAAATAATTTATCTGATAATCAATATAATAATTTAATGAATAAAGATTCAAATAATAATTTATCTGGGAATCAATATAATAATATAATGAATAAAGATAATAAAAATAATTTATCTGATAATCAATATAATAATTTAATGAATAAAGATAATAAAAATAATTTATCTCAAAATCAATATAACAATAATTTAATGAATAAAGATTTAAATGATAATTTATTTGAAAATAATTATAACAATAATCATTTAATGAATAAAGATTCAAATGATAATTTATCTGGGAATCAATATAATAATAATCATAATTTAAGGATTAACGATAATCAAAATAAGTTAAGAAATAATGATAATGATAATTTCTATCAAAATACAAATAATGTTTTTGATAAAAATAAATTAAATAATAATCTAATGAACAATAATAATATGTTCATGAATAAAGATTATAACAATAAAAATTTAGGAAATAATATAATAAATGATAATAATAATTATAATTCAAACAAACTAATTAATAATTCTAATAAAAATTACACTAATAAAGACCTCAATAATGATAATATAAAAGATTTTCAAACTTTAAATTCAAATTGGAATACTTCGAAAGATTATATAAATCAATATAATAATACAATGAAAGATAATAATTTTATTAATAAACCCCAATATTCAAATAACTCATCTAATTCAGATATAAAAGTAATAAATCAAATAAATCAAAATAATAATATGAATAAAAGATATTCAGGTTTTTCAAATAATAATTATAATACTAATGAACAATTTAATAATAACAATAATAATAATAATATAATAAATCCACATACTTATGAATCAATCAAAACAAAAAATTCTAGTTATGAAAATTTATTATCTAATTCAAATAATAGGAAAATTAGTGGTCCAAATAGAATAAAAGGAAGTCTTTTTGAAACTGAAGATGAAAGAAAAATTAATATATTAATGAAAAAAATTAAAGAAAATAATGAAAAAATTTTGGTTCCATTACAAGAAATAAAAGATGAAAAACAAAAACAAATAAAAGAAATGAAAGCCAAAGATAAAGAAATTGAAAGATTAAAAAGAAGAGAAGAAGAGAGAAAATTAGGAATTAAAGATTATTTAAATATAGATAATGAGAATGATAATGATAATAATAAATATGAAAGAGAAAATGAAATTGAAAAACAACCAATTAGGGAAAGTATGTTTAAAAAATTAGTAAATTTAACAAATATGAATTCTTCACATTCAATATCAGAACCAAATTATTATTTATATAATAATATTAAATTAACAAAAGAAACTCCAAAATCTAATAATAAAGTAAATAATAAATTTTATGTTACTGATTTAAGTAATTCAAATAATAAATCAAAGGAATATTTAGTTTTTCCAAGTCAAAGAAATAATATTTCATATGATGATAATTTTTATAATATTAGTAAAACTCCCAATAAAGAAATTTATCATTTTGAATATAAGGAAGATAAAAATAAAAAAAAAAAAAAAATAAAAGATCAATTTTATGGAGAAGAAAATAAACCAGATTTCTTTGGAATAAGAAGTGAAAATAAAACATCAAAATATAATAAAAGTTATAAATTAATTAAATCATCAGATAAATATATTAATAGTGATAGAAATTATTTGTCAAATTCTAATTCAAGAAAATCTCTAAGAGTTAATAATAATATGTTTAGAAGTAATAATCAAAATATTAATTTAAGAGATAGAGGATTTCCTAATAATTTTGTTATGCCTATTAATCCAATGAATGATGTTCTTTCTGCAAAAGTTAATTATTTATATGGTGATAAATATTAATTCATTTAATTTTATTTTTTAGTAAATCAACTCTTTAAATAATTATTTATTTGTTTATTAAAATATTTATATCTTTTTTTATTTAATTTTTCTTTAATTCAAATTTAAAATAAATAATTAATTTTTTAAAAATAGGAAATTAATAAAAAAATGGATTTAAAATTAGTAAAAAAAATTTTACTTATTCTTCTTTTATTAATTCTAGTATGAACAAATATATAATAAAAAAAAACAAAAATAGATATTTTCAATAGCATCATTAATCATTGGTTCAATAAACTTTCATTTAACAAATTTGGATTGGACAAATCAAACTTTTTCTTTAATAGGAATATTACAAATAATTTCATCATTATTTATCTTTATAACAATAATAATAGGATTTTTAGTTTTTATTAATTTATTGAATTACTTATTATCAATTATATTTTTAATTTTCCTATTAATATCATTTATATTTACACTCTCTGTATTAATTTACTTTTTTATTGCAATTAAAATAAGATATTTTAATGAAAGTTTGGGATGTAATACTCAAAATGAAGGATTATTTCAATTATGGAATTCAATAGATATATATTTACAATCAATAGATGAAATTTTTTGTTCAATAAAATGTCCTTGTTATTTTAATAGAACAACAAGTATTAAATTTTTAAAAAATCCTTATCTTGCTCCTTATTTTAATTTATTGTATTCTTCAAATTCAACAATTCAACCAATTAAATTTCAAGATTGTGAAAAAATCTCTTATTATAATGCATATAATAATTATTTAATGAGAAATTCTTATTTTAATTATACATTAAATAATGAGAAATTTGACAAATATTTTAGTTATATTGAAAAAAAATTTAAATGTACTGGATTTTGTGGTTTAACTTATTTTAATGAAAATACAATGACAAATAGTAAAATTATTAAATATTTATTTAGTGATGTGAGAGAAGTCCCTGAAAATTTTGGTTGTTTAAAACAAATATTAAATTATTTATATTGGATTATTAATGTTTTTGCAATAATTTATATTTTATTATTATTATTACAAGTATCTTCATTTATTTTGATTATAATTTGGATTAATACATTAAACATGGAAAAACTTAATACAAATATGTCTAAATCATGTGAAGATCACCTAAAAAGTTTAGGTGATAATAATATTAATAAAAATAACAATAGTGAAAATGAAACAAATTCATTTACTTTAAAAGGAACTTTTACTCCAAATCAGTCACAAATAAAAGAAGGAAATGATATGCAATTTTTACCTTCTCACATTTAAAATATTTTTTTTTGTTATTTTTTCATTAATTATTAAATATTTACTTAATAATAAATGAAATGTTATATAATTAATAAATAAATAATAAATATATTAAAAAAAACAAAACAATTTTTTAATGGATAACAAAATAAAGATTTTATCAAATGAACTTCAATTAATAGATAATTCAATAAATAAAAGAATTAAAACATTTTATACAGTAAGAAGTTCATCAGGTAAAAAAAAAAAGCAACCACCTTTAGCAGTTACATCAAGTCCAATTCAATATAAAGTAAATTTATTTCAAAGTCCAAATTCATATAAAAGTACATCTTATTTTCCAAATTATTTTAATTCATTAAATAAAGAATTAAACTCTTTTGAAAATAAAAAAAATAAAGTTAATAATAGAAATAGAAGTACTTTTTTATCTAGTTTTATTAATTATACTTCAAGAAATAATAATGAATTAAATTCCAAAAAATATGATAGTTTTACTACAAATTCAAATTATAAAAATAAACAAAAAGCTATTTTATCTGATATTGATTATATTACAAATACAATTAAATTATCTGGAACTAGAAAAATTTCTTTTGATCCTTATTTAAAAACTAACGAAGAAATAACACAAAGAAATAATTATACTAAATTTATTTATCCTCATCAAAAAAATTCAATTCTTTATTATATTAAATGTACTTCTCCTGTTCAAAATAAAAAAATAAATTTTAAGACATCCAAAATTATAAAATCTTATAATCAGAAAAAAAAATATATTATTTAATTTATTTATTTTTTATGAAAATTTATTTAACGAAAAAAATATAAATATAAATATAAATATCATGTGTAATAAATTAAAATTTTTAACAACAAATAAAATTTTTTATAAAAATAAATATTAAAACAAAATAAATCAAAGAAAATAAGATTTAAATATATATAAAAATAATAATAAACAAAATTTTTTACTTTTCATTTTTTTCATTTACTTTTGTTAAAGGAGGAGAATATGGTCTTCCTTCTCTACTATCTTTCAAAGCAATTTGTTCAACAGATGAAAATCTCAATAAATCATGTTCATTATTTTTATTATTTATTTTTTCCATATCTTGATTAAAATTTGAATTTTTTGGTATATCACTTTCTTTTATTAATTTATCACTAAAATTCAAATTTGATATATTTGAATCAACATAAATTTGTCCTTTATCATCTAATATTTCTTCATTTGAAATTAATAATTCATTTATTTTTTGACTTTCTGAATTTGATGATATTGAATTATAATTTTGATTATTAAATTTAGATGTTACTTTACTTTTCATTGAACTTGAATTTGAATATGGATTTCCTTTTGTTCCATTTGAACCATTTGATATTATTATTGGTTCATTTGTATTATTAATTCCTTTATTTATTAAATTATATCTTTGATTTGTATAATAATTATCATTTAATTGACTATTTTTTGGATCTTTTACTTTTGTTACTTTTAAATTTAAATTTTTATCATTATCATTATTATAATCATATTTATCTGATGATTTAAAATTACTTTTCTCTTTATTTTTTGAAGTTGAATGAGATTTATTTTTAAAATTAATATTTTTATTTTTATCATATATTTTAGCAATATTTGAAACATTAGAAAGTAAATATTGTTTTGCTTTAAATTTAGGTTTAGGATTAAAAAATTTTTCTTTTAAAATAGGATTATTAATACAAACTTCATCATTCATATTAATATTAATTACTTCAATATCACCATTAATTCCTTTAATAACATGTTGACTAGGAATATTTTCACAATTAATATCATTTTTATTATCAATTTCATTATCACTAATATCTTTATTAACATTATCATTAATTCTTCCTCTCATAGTAAAAATTCTTCTAATTTTCCCAGAAGCAGAAAACATAATATTATCAATAGACTTAAAAGTAATATCTTTAAAACAAAAAGTAACAAAAGACAAAACATCAATAGATAAATTAACCCAAGTCCCAATAGGAACTTCAGCCATTGGAATAACACAAGTAAAATAATTCATATTTAAATCTCTTAAATTAGCAGAAAAAATCATTCTATGTCTTGCTTTCTGTGTATCAGTTATTGATATTTCAATTGAAAAATTTTTTTGACTAAATAAATATATTTGAAATACTACGTGACCTTGAATTATTGCTAAAGGTGTTTTATTATCTTTTGGAATGTTCATTCTTGATAATCCACCAGTGTCTAATAAATGCATATAACTTTTTGCTGATTTATCATATACTTTTCTACATTTTCCTATAAAATTCCAATTTTCTAAGGAATCTTTATTTGTTGGATTATATAATTCTAAGGAACCTCCTGTTTGAAACCTATTATAAAACATTTTTTTAGTTTTTTTTTATTTTTTTTAATTTTTTTTTTTATTATTATTTTTATTTTTTTTTATTTTTATTTTTTCTTAGTTTTTTTTTTGTAGTGTTTTTAAAGTTAAAAAAAAAATTATAAATATGTTTGAAAAAATTATTGAGAAAATCATTTTACAATATTTTGGTGATTATATTGAAAATTTAGATTCTAATAAATTATCTTTGGGACTTTTAGCAGGGAGTTTATCTTTAAAAGATGTTAAAATTAAAAGTCAAAAAATAAATGAAATGAAACTTCCATTTAAATTAGTTTTTGGTAATATTGGAGAATTAAATATGAAAATACCATGGACAAATAATTTTACTACTCCTACTATTGTTGATATTTCTAATATTCAAATATCAGTAAAATTAATTTCAAAAATTGATTGGGAATTTTTAGACTTTTATTCATATGAAGCTAAATTGTTTTATTTAAATTCTTTTTTTGAAAAAAAAATAAATGAATTATCTGATGCAATGGAAAATCAAAATAATGAAAAAAATAGTAATAACAATAATAATAATACTAATAATAATTATCTAGATAAAATTAAAATTAAAATCTTAGATAATTTACATATTAATTTTAAAAAAATTCATTTAAGAATTGAAGATTTGAATGATTATTCAAAATATTCATTAGGTTTTACTTTAGAAGAATTATTAGTAATTAATACAAATAGTAATTGGGAAGAAAGTTTTATTAATAGAACAGAAAATACAAATTCAAATGAAAATATATATAAATTATTAAAAATAAGAAATTTTGGTTTTTATTTAAATTTAAATGAAAGTAAATTTATTTGTAATTTAAAAAGTGATGAAGATATTAATAATAAAATTGCATTAATGAATGAATTATATAATAATCAAGAAGATGCATTTTTAATTAAACCAATTTCTTTAACTGGAAAAATGATACAATATACAAATAAAATGATAGAAATTAAAATATGTTTAGAAAAATTTGAAATTGATTTTAGAAAACAACAATATGATATAATTATATATATTTTAAATATGGTAAGTCAATATCAAAGATTTCAATTATATAAAAAAGAAAGTCAAAAATATAATTATTATAAACCAAAAATTCCAATAAAAGAAAATCCAAAAATTTGGTTAAAATATGCAATAAGAACTTTAATAAAAAGAAAAAAATATTTACAAGGAAAATATAATGAATTTAATATAAATAATCTTATATTAGAAAATTATAAAGATATATTTAATGATTTATATGGAAAATATAAAACAAATAATAATTCTGATAATAAATTTTCAGAAGAAGAAAAAAATAAATTTAAACATATAATTGAATTAGTAAATTTAAACATATTATATCAATGGAGTTTAGTAAATATTCAAAAAAGTTTTAAAGAAAAAAAAATGAAAGAAAACTCTGAACCTAAAATAAATAGTTTTTTTTCTTTTTTTATGAAATCAGATAATCCAATAACAAAACTAGTACAATTAAGTGATGAAGAAGAAAAGAAAATAAAAGAATTATTTGATGACTTAGAAAAAGAGGTTAAAAATGAATTAATAAAATCTAAAAATAAAGAAATAACTTTAAAAATTGAATTTAAATTAAAAGAAGGATATTTTGAATTTTCAAATAATATTAAAAAAGAAGAAAAAGAAATTTTTGGTTTCTCATATAAAAATTTATGTTTTAATTTACAACAAAGTGGTTATGTTACAAGTTGTGAAACTTATTTAGAAAATTTTAATATGTATATGAAAACAAAGCATAAAGATAATTCAATTCAAACTTCACAAATTACATTTGAAGACAAAAATTATAAAAAGAAAAATCCATATATTTGGAAATTAGAATTAAAAATGTATTCTCCTGGTGCAGATATTAATTTAGAGATTAATTTAAAAGTGAATTCTATTGATATTCTTTATCAACAATCTTTATTAGAGAGAATTATGAAATTTTTTGTTTCTAATTTAAAAAATATTGATGAAGATTTAACTAATTCAGCATGGGAAAAAATTACTGAATTTAAAGAAAAAACTACTTCTTCATTAAAAAAAGTTATTACTAAAAAAAATATTATTAATATTGAAATTGAACCTAGAAGAATTATTATCCCAATTAATAAATATAATATTAAAAATTCTAAATTATTAGTTTTTGAAGTTGGAAAATTTTCAGTTGAAAATATTGAACAAAATGAATTTTATAAAGAAAGATTTTTAATTAGTTTTAAATCAATTAGTATAGTTTATTTAGAAAATTTCGATGATTTAAATTATTCATTAAATAAATTTTATATTATTAAAGACCTTCAATGTAAACTTTATGCAAGTATTTCAAATAAAAATAATAAAAAGTTACAATTATCAAAATATTCCATAGAAATGGAAATTGATAAAATAAATGTTAATTTAACTGATAGTATTTTTTATACTATTATTTTATTACCTGAAATAATAAAACCAACACAAGAAAGTGAAATTTGGGCAATTTTAGAAGAAAATAGTTTAGATATTAAAAAAAATTGTTCTATTTTCTGTAAATTAAATAAAAAAAATAATATTATTATTGCTGATAATTTTAAAGAATATTTTGGAGTTTTAAGTGGTGGTTATATTTATTTCTTTAATAATGCAAATGATTCTAAATTTGATAATTACTTTTTTATTAAAAATGGAATTATTAGCAATGAAAAGGAAGATGAAAAAAATAATATTTATGAATTTGATTTACATAATAAATATGAAAATATAACTTTACAATTTTTTTCAAAAAAAAAATATGAACAATTCATAAAAGCTTTAATAAAAAGAATAAATGAAATGGGAAAAGATGAAAATAATAATTTTGATAATAATGAATTAAATAAACAATTAAATATTAATAATAATAATGAAGAAAAATTAGAAGAAGAAGATGAAAATGTAATAGAAAAATTAATAAATATTCAAATAAAATTAAATGATATTCAATGTAAATTATTTGAATGTAAAAATGAAAAAGAAAAAGAATTAGAATATACTCATATATTTTCATTACTTTTAAAAAATGTAAGTTTAAATGGTGAAATACGAAAATTTGATAAAATAATAAATTTATCAATTCAATCATTTAAATTATTAGATGAATTAAATAAAAATTCTAATGAATTATATGAATTAATAACTTATGTAGAAGAATATAATTCAGAAAAACCATTTATATCAATTTCAATTAAAATGTTGGATAAATTATCACCATTATATAATAATAGTGATATTGAAATAAATACAGATTTTGGTTTTGTAAAATGTATTTGGAATTCTTATAGAATAAGAGAATTACTATTTTTTTTGTCACATAATGAAATTAAGAAAAATAAAATTAAAGATAATGTTATTCTTCTTCCTTCAAAAAATGCAATTAAATCAATAATAAATCAAGGAAAAAATGAATTAAATTTAAATTTATTAAATGAAATGTTAGAAGAGGAAAAATTAAATAGAAAAACTTGTCAAAATAATAAAGGTAAATATTGGATATCTGTTAATATAAAATTTGAAAAAATAAATTTAATATGGTATAATATAATAAATAAAAAATCATTATCAAAAGTTTTAATAGGTGAAACAAATATAAATATAAAAATGACAGTAGATCATTTTCAAATAAAAGGAAAATTATTATCATTAGAAATATATGATATAACCAATTATCCATATAATGACTGGAATGAAGAAACTAAAATTTTATATTTTGATAATGATTATTGTATTGATTTTGATTTTATTTCAATGTCTCCAATTTGTCCAGAAATAAATAATAAAATTACTATTATTGTTATTGTTAATTTTCATAATCCAATTTTAATTTATTTTCATGAATTTTTTTTTAGAGTATTTAATTACTTTTTTGATGAATTTTTAGGAAGTTTTCAAGCTCCTCCTTTTATTAAAGAATATAATCTTAAAATGAATAGTATACCTGTTTTTAAAACTATTAAAGATTTTGAATTTTCTGATATAAAAGCTAATTTTATTCATCCTAAAATTATTATTAAACCTAGAAAAACTTTTAATGAAAGTTTAATACTTTCTGTTGAGAATTGTTCTATTCAAAATTCTTATTTGTTAACTAAAGGTTTAATTTTAAAAAATAAAGATGAAGAAAGATATTATTCTGTTTTTAATTTTGATATACAAAAAATACATATTGATTATATTTATGATAAAAATCTTAAATATAATCTTTTTGAAGATACAAATTTGATTTTTGAATTAAAACTTCCTGTTTTTATGAATGATGAAGAAAATATTAATCCACTTGAAAATTTTGATTTATGTATGCATTTAAATCTTATTATTAAAGGTTCAATAAAAATAAACTTAAGACAAGACATTTATACATTCATAATGAAAATAATTGATTTAAATGTTTTATATCAAGATGATATAGATGAAAAATATAATTACAAAAATTACTATAGACAATATTATAATAAAATAACATTAAAACAAAAAGAAAGTATTGATTTATCTTTGATTGATTTTTCAAGAGTAAAAATTCATTTTGAATTACAAACATCAAATATTCAAATTATAATAATAGAACCATTAAAATCAAAAAAAATTTGTTTATTTGATGTAGAAAAATTAAAAATTGATTTTAGTAAATTAATAATTGGACCAAATACAATAAATATATCATTAATAAATTCATATATTCAAAATTTACTTAATGAAGAAAATCAAAAAATAATGTCATCAAAATCATCTTTTGATGTTAGATTAGTCTTAGATCAAAATGGTGAAAAAAATATTATAATAAAAATTGAAAGTGTTAAATTTATTTTAAGTTTAAAAATTTTAAATATACTTCAAACTTATTTTATTGAAGGTTTACCAATTTATAATGAAAATGATAAAGATTTACCAAATAAATTTGATCCTAATGTTGATAATAGACCTGGAATGAGAATTAATGTAGATGTTAAAAATATTTTAATTTGTTTTTTAACTGGAACTCAAGAATTAATTTGTTTATCAACTGATTTTTTTTTATTATTAAAAAAACAAAGATTAATTGATTGTAAAAAGGAATTAGTTTCTAGTTTTAATATATATACTTTTAAATCAAATAATATTCAAGATGAAGAAAAAATTAAAGAATTAGAAAAAGATTTTTTAGAAGATTCAAAAGAAATTTTTTCAATTAATATTTCATTTTATGATATTTCTCCTTTTATTTGTAATATTAATGATGTTTTTTCAGATAATTCAATTAGTAATGAAAAAAAAAGAAAATTAATAAATAATTTTAATGTTAATTTCTATTATCAAAATTTAATGAAATTTAATCATCCAAATACTTTTATAACATATTCAAAATTAAATATTAAAACAACTGATATATCTTGTGGTTTATCTTATAGTGATTTTGTTTTATTTTTAAAATTATTTAATTGGAATTTTAAAATTGAAAAAAGTGATGAACAAAATGATATTATTTCAAATTTAAAACAAAAAATACAAGAAAATATATTTAAAAAACAATCAACATTTTCAGATATTTCAACACAATTAATAGATAAAGGTTTAATTTATTCTGAATTTTCATTAAATTTTATTCAAATAATTTTTATTGATAATCATTCTAATACATATTATCCTTTTATTTCTTTTGGTCTTGAAAATGTTTTAATAATTGAAGAACAAATAGAAAAAAATATATATGAAAAAAAAGGATTATGTCATTTAAAAATTAATATGTATAATTATTATGCAGGTGTATGGGAACCAATAATTGAAAGAACTGAATTATCATTTCAAAATAATATTAATTCAAATAATGATAATTATATTAATAAATTGAATGTTGATGTTTCAAATAAAGAAAATATTCCTACTAATATTAATATTTCTGATTTATGTATTACATTTTTACATAAAACTCTATTAACTTGGATAAATAAATATTTTGAATTAAATAAAAATTATGAAGAAGAAATTAAAAAAATTAGTTTAGATCAGGAAAAAATTATTTCTAATCATATGATTATAAATAATACTGGAAATACTCTTCAAATTTATAATGAAAAAAAACAATTAATTACAATAATTCAACCTGATGATAAATATGATTTAGAATATTCATTTAATGTTTCTCTATATGAAAAAAGTTTATTTTATAATCAAGATAAAAAAAGAATTTCAATTTGTTTTCCTGAATTAGAATTAAATGATATTGAATCAAATCAAATTTATTTAGATCAAATTTGTTTTAAAAAACATAATGTAAATTATGATAAATTAAAAAAAAAATATAAAATAATTGATAATGATTTAAAAGATTTTGAATATTTAATTTCATATGTAAAAGTTTATGATTTAAAGAAAACAATTACAATTTTTAGTCCACTTTTATTTTATAATACATTGAGTAAAGATATTATAATAATAGTTAAAAAAAAAAATTTAGAAAAAAAATCAATTATAAAACCAAAAAATACATTTGCAATATCATATATATATTTAGATGGAAATATAGAATTTAAATTTAAAGATGATGATCAACCTCAAATTTTTGATATAAGAACTTTTCTCCAAAATAATTTTAGACAAATTGAAATGAGATTTGATAATAATCATATAAGTTTAATTGGTAATAATAAAATGTATTATCATTCAAAAAAAAAATATATAATGATTCATATAGTGTCACCTTATACTATAAGAAATTGTCTTCCATTTAATTTAAATATACAATTAAAAGGAGAAAACTTTACTATATTAAAAAATGATTATTTAAATATTTATCATGTTACATATAATGATATATTAATTTTTGAGCAAATAAAATGTTTAAATTTTTCAAATGAAAAAAAATCAGATATAACAATATACTTTAATTCAAAAGAAGAAAATACAAAAAATGAAATAATAACAAATAAAAGACTTAAATTATATGATATAAAAAAACGATGTATATTATTATATTATACAATTCCTCAAAATAAAATAAATAATACAATAATTTTTCATCCACCAGGAATAATATATAATTCATCAATGATAGATTTAAAATTATATTATGATGATTTATTAAATAATTCAGAAATTCCATCTCAAATACCAAATTCAAATATAATAATGATATCTCCAGAAGCAAAAAATTTTATTGTAGAAGTAAAAGATTCAAATAATTTCATAAGTAATAAAGTTCCATTAAATTCGATTGGTTTATTAACTAATATTGAATGTATAAGTAAAAAAAATAGAACTTATTCTTTATCAAAAATTACACAAAATAAAACTCAAAAATATGAATTTACTTTAGAAACAAAATTAACACCAATTGCAAGTGATTTAGATATATTTACTACATTATCAATTATTCATCCTAAACATATTATTATTAATAAAACAAATTTACCTTTTTATATTTCATATTCTGAAGAGAGTATATCTTTTATTTTAGATAAAGGAAAAAGTTTACCTTTATTTTTACAAAGTGTTTCTAATTTTAATATTTTATTAAGACCAATTGAAGAAAAAGAAAAATATAAAAGTGGAAGTAAATGGAATTGGTCTTATCCAGTTAATTTAGAAGGTAATAATTTAATTACTTTACAAATTATTTCTATTGATTCTTATAGTAAGGAAAAAAAATATATTAATATTGAAAAAAATATTCAAGATGTAAGTACATTTTTTATTTTGACAAATACTAATATTAATAATTGTCAAATTTTAATTGATAATAATTCAAAAAATATTAATTTAAAAGTATATCAATTTGATTATGAAATTGGAGAAGAAAATTGTGATATTAATACAAAAACTATTTTTTCATGGGGAAATCAAAATATAGAAGATAAAATATTAAATATATTATTTTATGATAAAAATGATAAAAGTGGAAAATTTATTAGTAAAGAAATTGTATTTTGTAAAGAAGAAAAAAATTCTAATGATAATAATAATAATTCTAATTATGAAATGATAAAAGTAGAAAATAAAAATTATCCTCTTCCATTTTTTAGAAGATATGAATTAAATGGAAATAGATTCAGAATGGAAATTCAAAATGATGGAATAAGAAGAATTATAAGATTTGTTGATTTAGCAGAAAAAAATGATAATAATGAAAAGAAAGGAAAACAAATTTTTGAATTAAATGTTAAAATACAACAAATTGGAATTAGTTTAATTACTGATAATAGATTTAGTAGAATAATTCAAGGAAAAAATTATTCTCATTCATATCAAAGAAATGAAATTTTATATATGACATTAAAAGAACTTCAATTATATTTTAAAGAAGAAAAAATTAATAATAAATCAAATTTAATATCAATTCAATCAAAAGTTAAATCTTGTCAAATTGATAATATGATTAAATATTTAACTCAATATCCAATTATATTAAAACCTACAAATTTATCTGATAATGCAATTTTAAAAAATGAACAATATTTTTTTAATATAGTATCCTCATTAACATATTTAACAGATGAAAATGAAACACATTTAAAATTTAATTATTTAACATATTTAATTCAAAGTTTTGAAGTTAATATTGACAATGATATATTAGAAATATTAATAAATTTCATTCAAAATATTTCATTAGAATTAAATACATCAATAAGTGATATTCATCCAATATTTCAAAAAGAAAAAAATAATAAAGAACTAAAGATAGAAAATTCATATAAAGAACAAAATTATTATATAGAACCATATTGGTCAAATTCATCAAATATAATAAATTCAAATTCTCATATATTTTTTAAAAAATTAGAAATATCAAGTATAGAAATGAATATATCATTTAAAGCAGGAGATTCATTACAAAAATTTGTAACAAGTAATCCAATATTAGGTTCATTATTATCAACAATGGCAAATATGGAAAAAGCAAATTTAACATTAAATGGTACATTAATAGAAAATATTCAAATTCCAATACAAAATTTATTTATATTAATATTAAATCAATATAAACAATCAATATTAACTCAAATATTAAGTATATTTGGTGCAATTGATATATTAGGAAATCCAATAAATTTATTTAAATCATTTGGAACAGGAATAAATGATTTTTTTAGAAAACCAATAGAAGGAATAGTAAAAGGACCATTAGATGGTTTTGAAGGAGCAATTGAAGGAGGATATTCATTAATTAAAAATACAATTGGTGGTACATTTACAGCAACAAGTAAAATTTCAAATGGTATTTCTAAAGGACTTTTACATTTAAATAATGATGAAAAATATATTAAGAAATTAGAACAACAAAAAATTAGTCAAAAACCAAAAAATTTTGTTGATGGTATTGGATATGGTATTACTTCATTTACTTATGGTATTTATTCTGGTGTTAAAGATGTTGTTGAAAAACCAATTGAAGAAACACAAAAAAAAGGTTTTATTGGTTTTGGTTCAGGATTATTTAAAGGAATTTCTGGTTTAGTTAGTAAACCTGTTGTTGGTATGTTACAATTAGTTTCTAAAACTAGTGAAGGTATTAAAAATACTTTTACTAATGATGATATTAATTCTTTTAAAAAAATTAGGAAAATTAGACCTTTTTATGGAAAATATAAATTTATTAAAACTTATAATGATTTTCATTCTTATTGTTTATGGTTTATTTATTGTAATATTGAAGAATTTAATAATGTTGTTAAACATTTTTATTTTGTTGATGCTGAATATTATTTAAGTAAAAATGGAGATGGGATTTTTATTATTTTTGGTATTAAGGAATTTGTTTTTATTGATAAAAATAGAAAAGAAATTAAATTGGTTGTTAATATTTGTGATGTTAGAAATGTTGAATTGGAAAATGATTTTTGTATTAAAGTTAATTATAGAAATTTAAAAATGAAGGAAAGTAATTTTAAAATTATTTTACATCAGGGAAATAAAAATGGAAAATTAATATATGAGAAATTAAAAAAATTAATTGAATAAAAAATAAATTGATTATATTAAATGTATAAAATATACTTAAAATTTTATTATTTATAAATTTATTTGTTGATTGATATATTAAAACATTCAGAAGTATTTTTATTATAAATTTAAAAAATAATTATGTTTATCAATATATTAATAAATATTTATTTTTAAACTTTATTTTTTAGATTATAAGAACGAATTGAATTTCCACAAACATATCTAGATTCTTCATTTGAACTAAGATAAGGAATACTCAATTCACTAATTAATGGGGTAAATAATTCTTCAGGTTGAATATGTAATAATTTTAATAATTTAATAAAATTTTTATCTTTTAAATTCTTTACTTCTTCTACTGTATATTCTTTATTAAATTTTTCTTTAAAATCCTTAATATTTTCCATATTCCAAATATCCTTTTGCATTGCATTTATTATATTTGAAATTGTTAATATAAACCCATTACTTGACATTTTTAATCCTAAAACTTCTCTTTCAAAATATTCTTCTTCTATATTTTTATTTTTTCCATAAAATTTTTCTGATGTAGATTCATCAATATTTTTATCAAATCTATGTAAAATTCTTCTATATTCATTTAAAGCATGTTCATGTACTAATACAAATATAAGATAACCAATTCTAATAAAGGTTATTATTTTTTTAGGAATTTTTTTTTGCTCAATTTTGAAAGGTATTGAATTTATATATACTTGCATAGTTCCATAATCAAAATAAGCACTTATTCTTGTATTATCTATTGTATTTGGTATAGGAATAAATTTTATTCTTTTTTTCATAATATCAAATATTTTATATTTGTTAAATTCATTTATTGAAAATTTATCTAATTTAACATCTTTATAATGTTTAAATAAAATTTTAGAAGGTATAATATAATTAACAAAAGAATAAATGATATCAAGATATGAAGAATAATAATTGTTTTTTTGAATATTCGATAGCAATTTTGATTTATTAAAAAAATATTCAATATTTCCTGTATGTATTAATGTTGAATAATTTTTGTCTAATAAAGATAACAAATAATTAAAATTATCAATTTCAAATTCATAATATTCTTTCTCTTCTTCTAATTCAAATATCAATTTATTTCCATTAAATTTACAATTAAAATTGTCGCTAAACAATGAAATTTTATTTAATTTAGTTTCAATTACTTTTTTTATTTCCTTATTATTATTCCCTTTTTCATCTAAAAGTAAATCTAAAAGACCTTCTTCAAAAATTGGTTCTCCTATTATATATTGAAATAAATTTTCTACTAAATTAATATTCTCAATTTTATCAATTTTATTTATGATAATTTCTATATATATAGAATAAATTTTTCTATATTTTATAATATTTTCTTTGTTTTGTTTTATTTCTTTTAATTTATAATAATAGTATAAATTTGAACCATCTATTTCAGGTAATTGAAAAAATGTTAGATTATCTTCTTCATTCTCAAAAAAATTATTTATTAATTTTTCAATTTTTGTCTTAAATTCATTTATTAATTTTATTTTTTTTTCTTTAATCTTTCCTTTTATTATTTCTTCTTTATTTTTTTTTATCTCTTCATCTTTTTTTATTATCTCTCTTTGTGTTTCTATATAATCTTTTAAAAAATCTATAATTTTTTCTTTATAATTTTTTATTGGTTTTTTTATGTTTTTTATTTGTCTGTTTTTGAGTTTTATATTTATTTCATCAGCAGATAAAATTACAAAAACTTTTTTAATTATTTCTGAATATTTATCAATGCTCTTTTTTTCATTTATTCTCTTACAAATAAAATCTAAAAAATAAGATGATATTTCAGTTGAAGTATCATCATTTTTTATTGCATCAATTAAATCTTTATCTTTTTTGTTGTCAAAATATAATTGTAAATATTTTTGAGCATCATTTTTTTTTTGCTGAAAAATATCAATTTCTGTTTCAAAATTTTTGATTGATTCTTCTCTTTTTTTTTTTCTTGTCATCATTTCTTTATTTAAATTTTTAGAATATGATATTTATACTAATTAATTTTGAATTGGATAATTTTTGAATATTTTATAAAATTTAATTGAAATACCTTTTTTCTATTATTAAATTTAAAATAATTATATTTATTAATATTAATAAAAATCTATTTTAATGTATAAACTCATTTACCTATAAAAAGTTAATAGAAGATTTATTTTTCAACAAAAAATTAGATAAAAACAATTCATATAATATAATTCTTTTCATAAATAATTCATTAATATTGATAAATAATAAATTTATATATTGATTTATAAATAAAACCCATAAACCAAAATTAATGTATATAACCAAAAACAATAATGCATTGATTATTCATTTCACAATAAAAAAAATATGGTTTCGTATAACTTGGTCTACAACTACCAAAATCATAAATAAATACACTCCATTTAATATTAGAATATAATTCATTCATTCTTGCTTTAATATAATCAGCTCTATCTGGTATTGTTTTTTTATATTTATAAGCACCTGCTATAATATCTTTTAAATTTTTTGACATTGATAGATCCATTTCTGTATCAATTGCTTGCATTTTGTAATTTTTGATTATTTTATTTATTTAAAAATAATTGAAAATAAAAATAAAATTAATATTACTTTCATAATTAAATCAAGATTTAAAATTTTTTTAAATTTTTAAAATTATTTTAAATAAACACATTTAATCTAAATTATTTTTCTTATAATAAAAATAATATTTAAATTAAAAATGAGTTCTCAATCTCACAGTTCATCAAAAGAAAAAGATTTTAAAATAGGAAATTATATAATAAAAAGAACATTAGGACGTGGTACATTTGGTAAAGTAAAATTAGGAATTTATCTTCCAACAAGAGAAAAAGTAGCAATAAAAATATTAGAGAAAAACAAAATAAAAGACAAAGATGACAAAATAAGAGTAAAAAGAGAATTTGAAATGTTAACAAAATTTAATCACATAAACGTAATATTAGTAACAGAAATTTTTGAAACAATAGACAGTTATTATAGTGTAATGGAATATTGTGAAGGTGGAGAATTATTTAATTATATAGTAAAAAAAAGAAGATTAAGTGAAGAAGAAAGTGCATTTTTTTATTATCAATTAATAAATGGTTTAGAATATATTCATTCATTAAATATGGTTCATCGAGATTTAAAGCCAGAAAATTTATTATTAACACATGATCACATTTTAAAAATAATTGATTTTGGTTTAAGTAATTATTTTTCAAATAAAAGTAAATTATTAAGTACTCCTTGTGGAAGTCCTTGTTATGCTTCTCCTGAAATGGTAAGTGGTAATAAATATAATGGATTTAAAATTGATATTTGGAGTTCTGGTATTATATTATATGCTATGTTATGTGGTTATTTACCTTTTGAAGATAAGGATAATGATGAATTATTTAAAAAAATTTTAGAATGTAAATTAGAGTTTCCTAGATTTTTAAGTTTTAATTCTAAAGATTTAATTAAAAAAATTTTAGTTACTAATCCTGAGAGAAGAATTACTATTCATGATATTAAGCGACATCCTTTTTTTCTTAAAGGAAAAGCTATTTTTGATCAGAATTTTAGTGTTAAGGAAATACATAATTTTAGTATTGAAAATGATTTAAATTATGTTAATACTGAAGATGAAATTAAAAGAAGTCATGTTAAAAGTTCTGATTTTTCTGCTAATAATAATATTGCTGATTTAATTATTGGAAAAGAAGAAGATAATATTGTTAATCAAAAAATTAATGATAATTTAATGAAAAAAAGTAAAAATATAGAAAATATTTTAGTTAATAGTCATAATAATAATATTAAAATTACTGAAGAGAATGGAAATGGAGAATTAAATAATAAAAAAAATAATCATCAAACAATTAAAAATAAAAATAAATTAAGTGATGATTTTTCAGAAAAAGTTTCTAAAACTGAACCAAATGTTTATATTAAACAAATGAATTCAAATAATAATAAAACAGTTTCAAATAATCAGAAAGTACTTTCACCAAAACAAAATAAAAATAAAATAAAACAAACAAATTCAAATACAATAACACAAATATCAAATACAAATTTAAGTAATATAAGTAATTATATTAATATTAATTCAATGAGAACTCCATTTTCTTCTTCATCTTTAGCAAGAAAACATACAATTATTAATTCAAGAAGAAAACCAAATAATATTACAATTAAAAATACTGTAATTAATCTTAATATGATTAGTCCAAATATTTTTTTAGCTTCTTTTAATAAAAGATCTTTTTCAAAACCACATTCAAATAATTTAAATAATTCAGCTAAAATTGTACAAATGATTAATAAAAGTGATAGAAAAAAACCAGATTTAAAATTTAATGATTTATTATCTAATAATTATATTGATACTATTGTAAAAACTCAAGAAAATTATATAAATAAAACAAATAGAAAAAATGAAACTATACATTTTAATAATACTTATGCTAAAAATGAATTATCATTAAGTGGTTATCAAAAGAAACAAAATAAAATTAAATCAATGAAATTAGGTGAATTTTGTAAAAATAATTTAAAAACAAATAAAAAAAATATTTATTCAATAAATACAATTAGTAATACAAGTTTAAATGGTAATATTTCAAGACATCATACTAAATTATCATCTTATCAAACAACTTCTACAAGTGTTGGAAAAAACTTATTAAAAAATAATAATTCTAAATCAAAATCAAAATCCAAATCAAAATCAAAACAAAGTATAGATACTAAAATAAAATCAATATGTATTAAAGACATATTAAAAAGATTGAAAAAATAAAAAAAAAAATATAAATATTATTTATTTCTAAATAATTAATAATATTTTTTTAATCTTCAAAACTTAAAAAAGACTTTTCAAAAAATAAAAAATAAAACTATTAAATAAAAAAAAATAAAAAGACCCAATTAAACATTTAAACAAACTAAAAGACCACCTTCAGTTTTCTTATCAAAATACTTAACAATAGAAGGTAAAGGGCATAATTTAATAACACAAGAGCAACCAACAAAAGTAGTTTCTTTCTCTTTTCCAATTCTATCAGCAGCAAGTAAATAAATATTTTTATTAATTCTCTTTTTTAAAAAAGGTTCCATTCTCGCACCCCAATAATTAATCATTTCCATAATTGATTCATTATCTTGTTTATCTGGATTAATATCTGTCCATGCAGTAGGAAAAATTATCAAATCTACTTTTTTTTCATAACAAAAAGTAGCAAATTCCATTTTTTCCCATGGAGCTTCAAATTCATATGGATTTATATCCATACAAATTCCTAATCCTAATTTTAATTCTTTTCCATTTTTTGTTTTTATTTCTAAATAACCAAAATTTTCTCCTTCAATACACCATGTTTTATCATCTTTATATAAAAAATGTTTATGGTAACTTGGAAGTGATTTTCCTTCTGGAGTTATTATCATTAATGAATTATAATATTTATTATCATATGTTTTTTCAGGATAACCTAAAAATACGTAACTTTTTAATTTTTTTGCTAAATTTGATGCAAATTCATATTGAATTCCTTTATCAAAGTATGATAATGTTGGTTCTATATCTTTTATATCTGTAAATATATATCCACTTAATGCCATTTCTGGAAATATTATTATATCTATATTATCTTTTTCTGTGTATTTTGAAAGGATTTTGTTTAATTTTTCTATGTTTGATTCTACATCTTTGAATTTTGGATTATATTGAATTAGTAATACATTTACTTTGGAATTCATATATTTTTAAAAAATAGATAATTATTAATTATTAAATAAATACATATTTCCTATTTTAAATAAAACAATTTTTTTTCCCTATTATTCATATAATTTTATAATTAATGGTTTTCATATCATTCTGTATTTATTATAATATTATTATTTTTAATTTGGTTATTATTATTATTTTCTTTATTTTCTACAACTTGATTTTTTTCTTTTTCATATTTTTTTTTAGTTTTTTTATAACAAATATATAAATTTGCTATATAAAATAATCCATTAATTACAAAACCAAAAAAATAACATTTTCTCCCAATACAAATATCATTAATTTGATACATTTCCCAAAAAATATTAAAAATAAAATTACAAATAATAACTTTTCCAATTGCACTACAACTAAATAATAATCCTAATATTTTTCCAAAATCTCTTGATTCATATTTCCATTTAGTATACATTGGAATAAAATTCATTAATAAACCATTAACAATTCCACTTAAAACAATAGTCATATAAAAACCTTCTTCTTTCATACTCAAAGCAATTAATTGAGATAATAAACCAAGTAATGAAATACCAAATAAATATTCACTTATTAAATTTAATGAAGCAATTTTATTTAAAAATAAAGAAGATATTAATCTACTAAAGGAATCAAAAGCAAAAAAAATTATTGAAAAATCACTTATTTTTGAAGGTTCAATTGTTGGATTCATTGATTTTAAAATCCAAATTATATTCTCATTAACACAACTTGAACAACTAATTCCAATTGTTATTATAAAAGTTACTTTTATTAAATCTGTTTTAGAAAATATTTTTCCAATTCTACTTTCACAATTACATAAATCTTTAATTGATTCTTTTGAATAATTATTATTATATTGTTTTAATGTTTCATTATTAATTTGAATTTGATTTGATTTTGTGTTTATTATTGAATATCTATTTTCTTCTTCTCTTTCTAATGATTCTATTATTCCTTCTCTTTTATCTATTTTTGGTATTGATATATCATTATTTATATTCTCTAATCCATTAAAATTAGAAGATAGAAAATTAAAATGATTATTTATATTTTCTGTTTCAAATTCAAAATTTTTTACTTTATTTTTGTTGTTTGTTGAATAAAAATTATATCCTGTTTCTGAATTATTTAATTCATATTTTACTTTTAAATCATTTAATCTTTTTTCAAAATTAAAAGAAAGATTAAATTTATTTTTATCATTTATAGAATTATTTTTTTCTTCTTCATTAATATTATTATCATAAAAAGAATTTAATTTCTTTGGAGGACATAATTTTGTAACTAAATCATTATTTTTTTTTTCTTTCATTTCAATCTCATTTTCATTTTCTCTATTTTCATTTTGTTCAAATAATTCCAAAAAAAATTTATCCCATATTTCAAATTTTTCTAAAATAACAATTAAAATATTTGCAGCTTGAACAATAGGTAAAAAATAAGTAACAGGAATTTTAGAATTTGAAGTTTTATTATTAATAATAATAGAAGAAATAAATAAAAAAAGAGTAAAAATATTTAAAAAAATAAAAATCTTACAAATTTTTTTTTCTTTATATTTTTCATAATTAATATTAGTAATATCATTATCATAAATAAAATTATTTTTTTGAACTCTAACTAACCAAGCACTCATTGCAATAATAAAAGCTAAAATTAATCCTAAAAAAATAAGTAATCCATCATTATTATTATTTTTACTTTTTTTTTCTATTTCATCTTTAAAAGAAGTATATAAAGAAGGAGTAATAGCTAAATTAGTTAATAAAATACCAACAATAACATTAGCACTTTCACAAAAATTTTTTAAATTAGTAGAAATTGCACTAATATAACAAAGTGCACTTCCTTGTCCCATAATAAAACCAATAATAATCATAGGTAATATATGAATTTTTTTTTTAATTAATGATATTAATAAATTTAATATTGTATATGAACCTGGTAATAAAACACATGCTAAAAGAAGTGAAATACTTGGTCCATATTTATCACTAATGAAACCAATATGTAAATTTAACCAATATCCTAAATTTATAAATGAACCATATAAATTTGCTTGTTTTTCATTATATGAATATTTTATCATTAAATTTGATAAATATAAAGGATAATAATTACATGTTCCTGCTGCAATTATTAAGAATATACTCATTACTAATGTTACTAATTTTTGATACATTATTTTTTTTAAAGTTTTAATTGATATATTGTTTTGTTTTTTATTTTATTTTTATTTATTTTTTATTTTTTTTAGTTATTTATATTTAATGATTAAATAATTAAATAAATTATTTAAAAGTTAATTAAAATTTTGAAGGATCGAATTTATATTGTTCAATTGATATTGAACCAAAATGTTTTTTTGATGTTGAAATTGATGCTGAAAACTTATTTGATTGTGATGTATTTTTTTCTGAAAAAATGTTTTTTTTATATATTGGTGTATAATTATTATCTAATAAATATAAATTTTGTTTATTTGGAACTTCTTTTTCTTCAGAATCAAAAATATTAATATCTATTTCTGAATCATTAATATTACTATTATTATTTGAGTTATTTTCATCTAATTTATTTAAATCTTCAATTTTATAAGAATATTCTTTTAAAAATGAATTAAAATTGGTATTTTCTTTTAATAATCTTTTACTTTGACATTTTTGATTTTGAATAATATTATATTTTCTTTTTTTAACAAAGAAATCTCTTTGTGTTTGAATATAATTTAATTTTTCATCAAAACTAATCTTGCTCATCATTTAATTGAGTTTCTTCTTGTGTATCATTATTTTCTTTATAATTTACCTTTGAAAAATTAGAAATTGATTTATCAAAACAATAGGATGAATTAATTGTTATTATATTAGGTTTAAATATTTCATTATTGATTAAATTTTCTTTATTAGTTTTTCTATCTTTTTTTATTAATGAATTATCATCATTTAATCTTTTTTTACTTTCATTTTTTATTTTTTTTATTAAAAAATTATCTAAACTAAATTGATTCCTTGGTTTTGGAATAATTTTCTTTTTCTTCTTTTTATTATTATTAACTTGTGAATTAACTTTTAATTTATTTTCATCTTTTTTTTCATCTTTCTCATTATTTTTATCATATTTATTAATAAAAACATTTTGATTTTTATCTAACAAAACATGAGAAATAGGATCAATAATTCCTTTAACATGTTCATTAACTTTTTTACTATCATTTTCAATTTTTCCTACAAAATCTAATCCATTATCTAAATATTTATTAATAAAAGGATAAACATTTTCATGAATATCTCTAAAATATTTCATTTTTTTTTCAATAGGACAATATACAATTTGATATCTAAAAGCTAAAAAAGCTTTTTCAAACATTTCAACAAGTATTTTTTCTCTAATATTAATATTTTTTCCTTTCATAATTAAATAATGTATACTTTGAATATAATTATTATAATCTTTAACAGCATAATAAGCAAGTTTACTCCCAACACCATTAATTTTAAAATAATCACATCCACATAAAATACAAAAAGACAAAAATTTATCTTCATTAAAAAAACTAAAATCAAAATTATTACATTTTTTTAAATTATCATAACAAATTTCATAACCACAATCATCATCATCTTGTCCTAATTTATAAAGAACACATTTAGAACCTAAAGCAATTAAATCACTATCTTCAGTAATAATAAAATCAACATAATTAATTTTACTTAAATAAGCTAATTGAATATCTGCTTCATATGGTGCTACAATATATTCAATATTATATTCTTTTAATATTTTAATAAATTCAAATGCAAATTGAGGTGAAATATCAAATGCTTTAATTTTTATTTTTGATGCTTGATATTTGTCATTCATTTTTATAAATTTTTCTGATTCTTTTAATAATTCTATTCTATTTTTTCTTCTTTTTTCTTCTTCATTTTTCTTAATTGGAATTTTTGCTCCATCAAATACTATTATTGGTATTATATTATATTGTAATACTTTAAATAGTTTTCTTTTTAAATAACATATACAAGGTGTTATGTCTATTTTTTCTTCAAGAATTGATGTTCCTATTGTAAATATTGATTTATGTAACCAACAATATCCATCTATTGCAACTCTCTTATTTTTATATTCTTTTAAATGTTTTTTTACTGTTATTGAACTTAATGTTCTTAATAGATTATAAATTCCCATTTAATTTAATTTTCTTAAATTTAAAAAAATGTTATATATAATTTATTATTTTTTTTTAGCACCAAATAAAAAAAAAATATAAAAATTTAAATAAATAAAAAATAAATAAATGAAATAAAAAAAAAAATAAAAAAAAAAAAATAATTCCTAAATATAATTACGCGCCATCAAAAGAAAAAAACACATTAAAAAAAAATGTTCCAAGCAACAATGACTCAAGTACAAACATTTAAAAAAATAATAGATTCATTAAATGCATTAGTACAAGAGGTAAATTTAGAAGCAGGAACATCAGGAATATCATTACAAGCAATGGACAGTGCTCATGTATCTTTAGTATCATTAAAAATAAACGATACTGGATTTGAAGAATATAGATGTGATAAAAACATAACATTAGGATTAAATTTAACAGATTTAAGTAAAATATTAAAAATGGCAAAATCAGATGATACATTAACATTAAAAGCAGAAGAAGAAAATTCATATTTAAGTATAGTATTTGAAAATAAAAGTAAAAATAAAAAAAATTATATATAATTAATTTAAAATAGAAGTTGAAAAAACTGCAGAATTTCAAATTAATTTATTAAATTTAGAAATACAAGCTCTTGGAATTCCTGATACAGAATATCCAACATCAATTAAAATGTCTTCTGGAGAATTTGTTTCTTTATGTAGAGATTTTACTCAATTAAGTGATTCTATGAAAATTGAAGTTAAAGGAGATTCTGTTACTTTTTCTATTGTTGGTAAAAGTGGTAATGGGAAAGTTACTATGAAAAATAATACTTCTGATAAAATTGAAGATCAAGTCTGTATTACTAATAATGAAGATGTTGTTTGTAGTTATGGATTACAATATTTAAATTCTTTTGCTAAAGCTAGTTCACTTTCTGGAGTTGTTACTTTGAATATTAGTGTTAAGTTTCCTTTGATGATTGAATATGAAATTCAAGATTTTGGATTTATTAAATTTTATCTTGCTCCAAAAATGGATGAAGAAAATAATGAATAAATTTTTTTTAAGGATATTGTATAATTTTCTTTTAATTAATCAATTTTATAAAAATTACTTTTTATTTAAATATAATAATAAAAATATAAAAATTTCAAATTCAAAAGAATATAATATAAAATTGCTTATAACAATTATTGTTAATAAAATATAAGATTGACTAATTTATAACAGGAGAATATAAGAGAATAAAATAAGAAAAAAGAATAAAGTTAATGAATGGAAAATGGTGGGTACAAAGAAAAAATATGGATAAGTTACTATAAAAAATGAAATTGAGGTATAATATTTTAATTATTAATAAATAATTAATGTATATTTTAAATCTGAATTAATTTTAATTGAATCTTTTAAATTTAATAAAATATAAAGAATATAATTTATCCTTTTATTTAAAAAATAGGTTTTATGTTCTTAATATTAGTTATAACAATTCATATAAATTATTTTTATATTATAATGATTTTTACCAAAAAAATTCTTTCAATAATATTATTTATAATTTTAAATCAAAATTAAATATAAAATTAATAATTATCTAAATAAAATGATTAAAAATAAAATAGAAAAAAAAATTAAAAAAAAAAATGTTAAGATCAATTGACCCATTATTATATTTAAGAACAAACATTCAACAAAACAAAACAATAAGAAGAGAAAGAGAAAACTTAGTATTTGAAGATGGAACACGTCTTCCAATAAATACACCAACAGCAATAATTCAAGCTCAAAGTAAAATTCAATATAATATAGGAAGTTTATGGTTTTATTTAAAACATAGAGAAGATTCTTTAGCAGTTTATCATAAAGAATGTTTTAATGAAGGAATGCAATTTGTAATTGGATTAGATAAAGAAAAAATTGCAGATTATTTTATTAGAAATAATGATGATATTGATTTAATTGATAATGAAATAAGACCAAAAACTTTAATATTTTTAGGTAAGAAAAAAAAAGGTGAATCATTTGCAGATTTATATAAAAATGAATTAAATGAAAATAATATTCATTTAAATGATAAAAATCAAAAATTAAAAAATGAAAAAAAAGCATCATCAAATAGAAAAAAAGAAGAATTATCAGATCCAAATTTATTAATAATGGATTATATATATTTAAATGAGAAAAAGAGTTTAAATCATAATTCAATGTTAAAACCAGTAGATAATATTCAAAGTTATGAAAATTTATTAAATTTTTGTAAAAAAATATTTTTAAAAGAAGGAAATATTTCACAACATCATGAAACATTAACATTTTTAGATGAATTATTAAATTCAGATGATTTACAAGGAAATAAAGCAATTATAGTAGTTCCAAGTTCATTTGTAGAAGGTAATATTTCAAATGAAAATGCAAAAGAATTTTTATATAATGCAAATTATATAAATATGAAAACTTGTTCTGAAGATGAGAGAAATAAATGTATTAAAGATAGTATGAAAAATACTTTTATTAAAAAAATATGTGATAAAGATATTGTATTTGAAATTACTTCAAATGTTAGAAATTTTACTAGAAATGAATGGAAAAGAGTTGTTGCTGTTTTTGTACAAGGTGATGATTGGGAATTTAAAGATTGGCCTAAAAATGAAACTGTTACTTCTATTTTACAAAAAGTTAAAGGTTTTTATTTAAAGTTTCAAGATATGCCTCCTAATAATAATACTAAAAAATGGAATGTTAAAGTTTTGGAAATTTGGAGAAATAAAAGATATTGTGATGTTTCTATTCAAAATGAGTTTTGGAGTTTGTTATCTGAATTTTTAAATCAACCTAGAAAAAGATAAATATTTTTTTTATATTGAGTTTTAAATGGGAATATTTATTTTTATTATACTTTCCAGTTTAAATTTATTATTTTTTATTTTGTTTATTTCATATAATTAAATAAAGAAATTATATTAAATTTGGTTTTAAATAAATTATATGTTATTTAATTTTTTTTATTGAAGATTTATTATAATTTATTTTTTCATTTCTTTTTTATTTATATAATATTGATACAAAATATATAATAAAGAACAAAAAAATATTATTAATTGAAATATATTAGCTGTAGAAAATATATTACTATTCTTCCATAAACTATTATTTTGATATTTTTCATTAAATTCAATTAATTCTTTATCAACTTGTTCAACTAAATCTTTATAATATTTTTCAATTGTTTCTTTATCTGCTCTAAATTTTATCATACTTCCAAAAATAACAGCACTCTCATTTTTTCCTAATTTTTTATAACAATAATATAATCTTGCATAACTTTGATGATATTTTTCATCAATTGCTAAAATTTTTCTATCAATTTCAATACAATCAGAATATTTTTTTTGATTATATAATGCATCTGATAAATTAATTAAAAGTAATTTTAATTCATTTGAAAATTTAATATAATTTTCCTCTTCACTTTTTTCTACTGATTTATAAACATCTTCTTCTTCTTGAAGTAATTCATAAAATTTAGTTATTTTTTCATTTATTCTATTTTTTGGAAGATTACTTATTTCTATTCTTTTTTTTCTTGTTTTTTCTGCTTCTTCTTTTAAATCATATTCAATTTTCATTTTTTTAAAAAATAAATATTTTTTTTAAATTAAATCTATATTATATAATTTAAATTCAAATAAAATAATTTCACTCCTAAAATTACATTTAATTATTATTTAATAATTATTTAAATGAATAATTTTTTTTAATTTGGTTTACATTTTTAGAACCAATATTAGATGCTGCTTTTTTAATTCCAACTGATTGATTTGATAATAATTTAGAATTATTAAAATTATTAGTATTTAATGTTTTAATTGAATTTATATTCTTATTTAAATTTAATGAAGAATTAGTCTTTTCATTATTAATTGTTGATAAACGAAAATGTTGATAATTTTGACTTTTATTTCCAAAACCTTTATCATCTATTTTATTATTTATATTACCTTCAGTATTTACAACTGAACTTTTACGAAAAGAATTCATATTATTTTCATTATAATTATTAGGTAAATTATGACTATTAAGTAGTAAAGAATTTCTTTGTTCAAAATTAATACTATTTCCTTTCATTAATTTAGTAATTGGTTTATTTTTATCATTATTATTATTTAAAAATTCTGTTTTACCAATTTTGAAAGCAATATTTTGAATAATTAATTTTCTATAATTTTCTAAAGAACCAATATAATAAGAAGATTTTAATTCAACTAATTTAGTAATAGCATCTTTAACAGTTGGTTCTCTAGAAATTAAAGTAGGAATTTCATTTTTAGGAATAAAATAAACAATTGCAGTATCACTAGAACAAATTGCATCAAAATGACACATATCAGTTTTATAATTAAAACAATCATATAATCCTAAAATTTCTCCTGTGTGAACTTTTCCTAAAATAATTTCTTTAACTCCTCTAATTTCTGCTAAATATTCTTTACTTTGATAAATTGGATTTGAAAAAGCATCTTTATCATTATTTTTAATTTTATTATCTTTCATTCTTGAAATATAATCATCAAAACAACCTAATGAATTTTGAAAAGATGCAATTATAACATTAAATTCTTCTAATTTTCTCCTTGTTGATAAAGTAAATTCACCTTCTTTAATTAAATAAATTCCTTCATGAAGTGAATTTTGAGAAAAAAGTTTTTCACCTTTTTGATATTGAGAATATATTATTAATTTAGCATAATGTTTTACAAAATAATCTCTTACTAATCCATTAAATATAAAATACATTTGATATGAATCTCTAAAAATTTTTCTCATTTTTGCTTTAATTAATTTAAATACTTTTGATGTTTTATATTCTGTTTTATTAATATAACCAATATCAGAATTTTCTAATGAAATATATGATCTATAATCTTTTTGTGTACATTTACCTGATAAATTTCCTATAAATCTC
The DNA here is from genome assembly GCA_023807205.1 of Isotricha prostoma. Taxonomy (NCBI): domain Eukaryota; phylum Ciliophora; class Litostomatea; order Vestibuliferida; family Isotrichidae; genus Isotricha; species Isotricha prostoma. The sequence continues at coordinate 31,315 of JAJMZS010003102.1, forward strand.
CCTTTTTCAATTTTACCAACAATTTCATAATGAGGAACATAAAAATATTTTTTAACTGCATTTTCAATACTTTTTCTTTTTATTTCATTTTCTACTGTTGTTGCTTTAATATATTTTTCAATTGATGGTGTTAAATTAACATTTTCTAAATCATAACCTAAATCTTTTAATTCTGTAATTGCTAAATTATAAATTCTTTTATAATCAAATTTATTATTAAAACAAAATTCTTCAATTGTTTCAATATTTTCAATATTTAATTCTTGTTTATTATACATAAGACATTTATTTATTATTTCTCTTTCTTCTAATATATCCATTTTAATTAAATGTTTAATATAATCTTCTTCATTTAAACATTCATTTTTAAAAACTAATTGTAATTCAATAACAGAACCATTTAAAACTAAATAAAAAAAATCTTGTTTTTCACCAGCTCTTCTAATAATAGAATATTTTTTTGAAAATTGATAAAAAAGAATCCAAGCAACTTCCATTAATAAATTAATTGAACCTTCTTCTTCTTCTTTTAAACATATAAAAGTAAAAAAATCTTGTAAAGAAGATAACCAAGGTAATGTTTGTCTAATTTCATCATTGCTTCTATTTTGAGGTTCAAATTTTAAAATTGAAACACAAGAAATTACAGGATCAATTGCATTATTTGTTAATTTTAAAAATAATTTTGCTGCGAATGTTTTACTACTAAAAAATGTAGATTTTTTAGTTCTTTTTCTCATACTTTGTGTATTTTTTCTTGTATTTTCTCTAATTTCAACTCTTTTTGTTTCTTCTTTTGATTCTTTTTTTGTTTCATTTTTATTTTCTTCTTTTAAATTTAAAATTGGAGTTACTTTATTTGACATTTTTATTTATTAATATTTTTAATAAATATAATGAAAAAAAAATCATTTTATATAATATGATTTAATATTAAATTATTAATTAGAAAAATTTAAAATTAATCCTTCATTATTTTCACCTATTGTAATAATTTTATTTTTTTCTTTTATTATATTACAAAATTTAACTCCTCCTTTTTTTACACAACAATAACCCCAAATACATTCCATTAAATCTATATTATAACATAATAAATTTCCATCTTGACATCCTGTAATTAATATACTTCCTAAAATATCTGATTTTAATATTTTATCTGTACTTTTCATTTCTCCAATTTGAATAAAGTTTTTTTGAATATCAAAAACTTTTATTAATTTTTCTCCTGTTGTAATTAAAAAATTATTAATTGTGATTGAAATAAATGATATATTACCATTATAAATACATTTTGAATAAATAATTTTCAAATTATTTAAATTTATTACATTAATAAAACCATCATATCCACTTGTAATAACTAAATTATTATTTTTTTGAATAATATCTTCATAAAAAATAATATTAGTAACTTCTCCTTTATGTAATTTAATATTACTAAAACAATTTTGAGAATTAATATCCCAAAAAGCTAAATTACCATTTTTATCTGATGAAAAACATAAAGAATTAACCCAATTAAAATTAGTAATTGGGTATTTATGAATATCAATTAATTTACCTATAGAATAATTTGAATTAATATTCCAAATTCTAATTGTTAAATCATATGATGATGACAAAAATATTCCAGTTTGTATATCAATAATTATTTTTGATATTTGTTTTTTATGTTCATTTAATATTTTAATTAATGAACCTTTAATTTCCCAAATATAAATTTTTCCATCTAAACTACCACTTATTATTTTATTATTAAATATTTTACAATATGTTATTGATTTATTATTTCCAGTGTTTTTATAATTATATTCTCTTATTTCTTTACCAGTTTTAATATTATATAAAGTTAATGTTCCATCAGAGTTTCCAGTAATTAAATCATCATTATAAAAATCAATACAATAAATAACTTTATTATTTTTCTTATTTAAAACAATATCAAAATCAGGTCCTTTCTTATTATGAAAAACACTTAAAGAAAACATTAAAAAAAAATTCAAAAAAAAAAAAAAAAAATAAAAAAAAATAAAAACAGAAAAAAAAAAAAAAAGATTAAAAAAAAGAAAAAATAAACATATATTTTTCAAATAATATAAATTCAATTCTAAAAAATATAAAAATCTAATAACATACTTATTTATTCAATTTTAGGAGTACCAGAAATAACATTTTCAATACCACATTCACCAAAAGCAATTCTAAAGTAACCTTTTTCTCCCCATTCTTCACCCCAAGAGTTAGCAACAACCCAATATTCAGTATCACCTTCTTTTCCCCAACCAACAATTTTAACAGCATGTCCTCCTAATAATTGAGTATGTTTTCCTCTTTTATAAATTCCACTTTTATAATCTTTAAAATCACTATAAACATAAAAACCACTTTCAATAGGACCATGTAAATAAATATCTTCTTTAATAGCATTAACAGTATTAAACATATAAAATTTTTGAGCTTTATATTTTTTAAATTCGACTTTATCATCAACACATTTTTCTTGTTCAATTAAACCACATTCTTCAACTTTTCCTTCTTGACTAGTATAAGGTTTACATTCATCAACAACTAAACCATAAATTCTAAGATAAAGCCAAGAGAAAATAGTAGAACCACCATTACAACCATAATCAAAAATATCACAAGAAACGAAATCTTGAGGTGAGAGTACAACATCAATTTTACCATCAGAATCAATACAGAATCTATCACTTAAAACTTCTGAAGCTGCATGAGCCCAACAAGAACCACATCTTGCTTGATTTCTTATTGGATGAATACATTTTGGCCATTGAGTACGTGAGTCAAATGATTCTGGAAGAGATAAATTTGGACGACCCTTCTTCATTGATGATGTGTCGTGGAGATATTCCACATTTAATCCTAAACGTGCTATTACTTCTTCTGTTGATTTAAATGGATGCTCTTCTGGAGATGAATATACTTCAAATGATGAAGTTTTTTGAAGGTTTGTTAAGTATTCTTGTGTTATTGGTGATGATGTTGTTAAGGATAATAAAACAAGGATTAGGATGGATTTCATTTTTTTTTTTTTTTTTTATTTTTTTTTTTTAGATTTTTTGTTTTATTATTTGGGTTTTAATTTTTATTTTTTTTTTTTTATTTTTTTTATTATGAAAGATTGTTTAAATAAGAATTTTTTATTATTTATATATTTTTATATATTCAATAATATTTATTTTTTTAATAAAAAAATTTCATTGTAATTAAATGAATATATCAAATATTTATAATTTTAAGTTATTTATATATTAAATTATTTATAAAGAATTGAATTAATTAAACATTTATTAAAAAAATTGACTTTTTCTATTTCTCTTTCAAATCTTTTTAAATTAATAATATAACTTATTGTAATAACAAGCATTATAATTATTTGAATGACAAAAAGAATGGTTTCAATAAAAATAACTGTATTTCTAAATTTATCAAAATCTTTATTAAAAACAATTAAATAAATAATAGATAATTTTTTAGTAATTTCCACATTTTCAATTAAAGATGCTAAAAAAAGTTCATCATTAATTCTTTTTAGATTAGATTCTTCATTTCTATTATTATCATTAATAAAATCGTCATAATAACTTTTTAAACTTTGATGAATAATATCAATTGCAATATTGTATCCTTTAGAATTAATTCCATTTCCAATATTAGTACATTCAGAATATAAATTTTCATAAGTTACATTTGTTAAATATCTTAATTCCTTTATTTCATTATCATTTTTATGCTCAATTATAAATTCAGAATAAGTAACACAAAATTCATTAGAATAAAATTTATTATGTATTTTAGATAATTCAATTAAATTAGTATTTATTTTCCCAGATGGAATTTTTCCTAAAATATTTTTAAGAGTTTGATAACAAGTTTGACTTTCAACAAAAATACTATGAGCATAATTTGCTTTCATTTCTTTATCAATTGGTTCACAATCTCTTGTATATTCATTTGCTTGATAATAAAAAACTAATGGTTCATTTTTTAATACTATTAATCCATAATAAATAACAATTTGTATATTATATTTTAAAAATAAAAAAATATTATATTGCATTTGAATCATTGATTTAGTATTATTTATAAAATTAATTGAAAGAATTATTTGAATTACTGCAATACCAATACTAACTAATATCATTATAAATAAGAAAAAAAGAAAATTAAAATATAAATTTGGTTTATTTAATAAAGTTTTACCTGTTGATAAATATTTTTTTTGAATTTCATAATCTTTATCATTTTTAATTAATTGATTTTTAGAAATACTTTTACTTTGACTTAAATTACTCTTATTATCTTCATTTAATAATTTTAAAGAAGATTTATGTGTAAAATTAGAACGAACTGAAGAATTAATTAAATTAACATTTGATTTTGAAATAGATAAATTTGAAACATTTGTAAATGTAGGTGAAATATTAATTGAAGTAGTACTTTTATTTATATTTGTACTACTACTACTTTCTCTATTTCCTTTTGCTGGACCAAAATTTGATTTTTTTTCTATTTTATTTAAATTTGTAATAGAACTTCTTGATCTTCTTGATAAATCTTTTAATTTTATATTTGATGAAACTAAAATATTATTTTTCATTGATAAAGAATATGATGATTGTTTTTTTAAAATATTAAATATTCTAGGTGAATTAAGAATTTTTGATTCTGTATAATTTTTTGATAATTCGAATAATTCATTTCTATTTTTTATAATATCTTTTTGTAAATTATATGTTGTATCATAATGAATTATATTTTTTACTTTAAAAGGTTGAACTTTAATTGATTTAAATTTTTCATATTGATCATTTATTATATTTTTCAAAATAAATTCTTCTGTATTATTTTGAATAATTTCTATTTCATCCATTTTGATATTTATTTTATTTGATTTGGTATAATTATCAATATAATCTAAAAGAATGTCTATTTTAGAATTTATATAATTATTAAAAAAACGAATTCTAATATAACCTAAAAAATAATTTGAAAAAAGAATTAAAGTTTTTTTGAAAAAAATAAAAAATTCTATAATTTCAAAAATAGAAAAAGTAAAAGCAATTATTAATAAAACAAAAGATAATTTTTTTTGTAAAGAAATTTCTCCATAAATAATAACAGAATAAAAAATAGTCTGAGCTTCACTTGCAATAAAAGTAAAATAAAGTGAAAAATTTTCTAAAAATTCAACATAAGATAAAGCTTTATCATAATATTCTAATCTACTAAAAGATGGAAAATTATTAATCATAGTATCATTAAAAAAATAATTAGAATTATTATATATAATTGGAATTTTTCCATTAATAGTTACTTCATTTAAAATAATATGAACATAATTATGAAAAACATTATAAACTTCAATTTTTTTTGAACCATTAATTAAAGGAATAGTATAATTGCCTTTTTTTTTTAAAAGAGGTAAAATATATTTTCTACCATTATGATTATCTGTTAAAAAAGTTGTATATTTCTTTACATAAATTAAATATTCTTGAATTCTTAAACTTAATTGTTCATTATTATATTCCCATGAATTATTATATGTTCCATTTATTATTTCTTTTTGTATTTTATTTGCAGAATATTGCATTTGTAAAACTTTTAATACCATTTGATTTACTATTTGAACATACATATTTCCTACTCCAAATGAATATACATATTCTTTTAAATATATTATTTCTTGTATTTTTTTTATAAACATTATTATTAATAATATATAAAATAATAATGAGATTAATGAAGGAAAATATTGTTCCATAAATGAATATTTTTTTATTTTAACCATAAAACTTTCTTTTAAATGTTTTTTTGACATTTCATTATAATTTAATATTTCTTTTTCTTCTTTATCTTTTATTGTTTTTTCATCTTCTATTGTGTCATTTTTACCTATATTATTATTATTTGAACAAATTATGATATTAAAGTATTTTTTTAATAGAATAATAAACATATTATTTATATTTTTAACTTTTTTTAATAAAAACCAAAAACGAGATTCTTTATCAAAGATTTGAGGTTTTAATGCAATATCCTCTAAATTAGTAATAATTGAATTATCAACTGTTATATCTCTATGACTATTTGAAGATATTATTTGTGCGTTTGAATTTATTAAATTTTCTAAAAATAAAATATTATTTTCTTGAATAAAATTTTGAGTTTCTTTTAATTTTATAAATATACAAAAAATATATAAAATTTTTTCCTTATTATGTTTAACTTTGAATTTTCTTTGTTCAAAATTTCCTGTCACAATAAAGGAAAATTTAATTGTTTTTAATGTTTCTTCAAAAGTCCTTAATTTAGTAATAATTTTTGAAAATTCATCTTCTGAAATTTGACCAATTTCCTTATTAAATATTTCATTAATGTTTTTTAAAATCTCATTTAAACCAATTTCTATATTACCTTTTTTCTTTAATTTACCAATTTTAAATAAATCAAAAACATAAATTTTATATTGTAGAAGAATAATTGTATTAATAAAAAAATAATCTTCAAATCCTCTACTAATATGTATAATTCTACCATATTTATTTGTAAATAAAAAACAAGTTCCTGCAATATTATTATTATAATTCATATTATTAAAAATCGAATGTTTTTCTAATAATTTTTCTTCTATTGTATTTAATAATTGAAAATATAACTGAATTCCTTTTTGATTTGTAATGGCAACTCCTTTAAAATCAAATAATGAAATATATTGAAATTTATCTTGAAGACAAAGTTTTTTTATTTTTAAAAATTCAGTTCCATTTTCTAAAGTATTACTAAATATATAAATATATGCTTTTGAAAAAGCTTTTGGAAATAAATCAGTAAAATATATTGAATTTAATTCATTCTTTGAATAATTTAATTTTTTTATTAATTCATCAGAAACATATTTAATAGGAAATTTAAAATGATTATTTTGAAATTGAACATTTATTGTTAAAATATAAACTTCTTTATTATCTTCAATTATTGAAATTTGATTTGAAAAAAAATTATTCATTGGTTTTATTATATCTTTTGGAATTTCACTTAATAAAAATTCAAATGGAACTGCTATTTTTTTTAAAGGATAAAATATTGTACATTTTAATCCTTTAAAAAGATTTTTTAATTTATTTAATGAAAAATTATAATTATTTGAAAAATTTTTTATTAATAAAGAAAAGTTATTAAATGAAATATCTTCATCATTAAAAATTTTCATAATACTTTGAAAATTCTTTAATACACTTTTTATAGATTTTTCAATCTTTATTATTTTATTTACTGAATCAAAATTATTAGTAAAATTATATACTAATTTAATTTCATCTTCTTCTTCTTTAGTAATGCCAACATAATTTTCTAATTTAGCTTTTTTTTTTTCAATATAATAATTTAATATTCTTGTTTTAATAATATTTAATTGAAGAGATTGTAAAAAATTATTTTTTATAGAAGGATTATATTTAACTGTTTCAATTATATATAAACATTTAAAATATTCTTTTTTAAAAGAAAAATAAAATGTTACTAATATTAAAAGTGAAGTATAAAATTTTTGACTATAATTAATATTCATAAATTTAACATTTTCAAATGAATTTGATAAATATTGATATAATATTGGGCATTCATTTTTTAAATTAATTTTTTTTATTAATTTATTCTTCATTTTAAAAATACAATTTTTTATTTCAATTTCAAATTTTGAATAATTATATATATGACAAAAAAAACATTTTATATTTTCTTTATTACAAATTGGAACATGAATTCTAGTTTTTAAAGATGAATTTAATTTCATTAATATTTTTTTTAATTCATTTGGTTTATCCATGAAATAAATTAAATTAAAAACTTTTATTATATTGTTATTATAAGTTGAAAAAATATTTGAATTAAAATTTGCAAAATCTCTTTGTATAATTTTAAATTCAAAATGAAAATAAATATAATTTATTAATAATGAACAAAAAATTTCCAAACAAATTTTAATTACTAAAAGTGCTTTATCTTCTTGAAAAATAAATTTTTTATTATTATAATATTCATTTAATACAAAAAATTCCATTATTATTGAAGAAAAACATATATAAACTATAAATCTATATATATAATCATAATTTATTCTATAAAAATAAAATGAATGTTCAAAAAAATAAATAAAAATAATAATAGCAGTAATTGAACGTATTGCTATTTTCAAAATTATACAATTTTTTTCTTTTATATTAAATTCAATTTGAACAATAATTTGTAGAAGTGAAAAAAAACAACAAATTAAATCAATTCTTCCTATTTCATTAATAAAAATAGATTTATTTCCTATAAACATAGCTTCTTCTAGTATAATACTTGATAAAATAATATCAAGTTGTATTAAATATGAGATACAAATGAATATAACAATAATTGAAATTATATATGTGTCATTAGAGATTTTATTTTTTAAATCATTATTAAAAACAATTTCAGTAAATATAGAATATAAATATGGATTACATAAATATAAAATAAGATTTAATTTTTTTAAGAATAAAGGATATAGAATCGTTTTATTAAAACATATACTTTTAATAAATATAATGTAATTAAAAATAATCAAGACAAAACAAGTGTATAATATTATATAAAAAAATTCAATATTATTTATATTATTAATTATCTCTGAAAAGGTTAATTTTCTTATATAATAAGAGATTCCTGAATTTTTATCTATTTTCCAATCATGAGTTATTACAACTAACGGTAAAATTTTAATTATTATTATTATTATTGCTATTTTTTTATTAAATGGAAAATCACTTAAAAATTTAAATATTTTATTGTAATTGTTTGCATACTCTACTTTATTTTCATTATCCATTTATTTTATTTTTTTCAAAAAAAAAATTGTTGATTTTTTATTCTTTTTTTAAATTCAAATTATACATAATTTAGTATACATTTTATAACATAATTTATTCAAAAAATTACAAAAATGTCATTTTAAAGGATTAAAAAATTAATTTTTTTTTATTCAAATAATGATAGAAATTATGTTCATATTATATATTTTTAAATTTTTTAATAATCTAATTTAAATAATAAAAATTACTAATTACTGAATAAACAAATATAAAAGATTTTAAATAGTTTAATTTTTTTTATAAAAAAATATAAATATTTGAATAATTTCATATAAAATTAATAATAGATAATTGAAAATAATAATTTTCAAATATTTTAAATGTGAACCAATTTAAAAAAAAGAATATATTTAGCAATTAAAATTTATATCTTAATAAAGAAAAAAATTAATATATAATTTCTTTTTTAAAAATTAATTTTTAATTTATTAATTGGATAAACCTCTATTAATTAAATAAAAATATCCATTAAACCAAAAAAAAAAAATTATAAAATAATTTCCTCATAAATATTTTTTCTTTTTTCTTCTTTTCTTTTAACAATAACTTTAATAGTATCTTCAAAATATCTTTCAGCTTCAGGTAAAAATCCTTGATTTACATTTTCAGCTTTAATAGTTTGAATATGATTTTTAACTAATTCAATAGTATCATCAACATCATCTTTAGAAAAGAAATATTCTTCATCTTTAGCAATTTCAATATAATATAAATATTTATTAATAATATGAATATATAAAGGTAAATGTTCTGGATTTGACATTGCAAAATTTGCAAATCTTTTTGCTTTATTTAAACAATCTTCAGTTGCTTTTGAATTTCCAATACAATAAAATAAATCACTAACATATAACATTGTTTTACATTGATCAGCTCTTTTAACTAAACCTTGACCAATAGTTTTTATTTGTTGTGCATATTGTCCAATTAATTCACCTGGTATTGTTCTTAATTGTAAAAGAAGACCAATAAAACTAATTAATAAAGATAATTTCTCATTTGGATCTATTTCACTATTTTGATATATTTTATATGCTTCTGCAATGTAATTTTGTGCAATTTCTGAAAATTTCTCATTTTGACTTTTAATTGAATTTGTTTGTAATGCTGCAGTTGAATATAATCTAAAAGAAATTTGAGGATAAGTTTCAACTAATGATGATATTATTTCATTTACTTTTTCATGTATACTTAACATAAATTTCTCATAGGCATCATCATTTTCAAAATTAGACATATCTAAATATTTTATAAATTCTAAATGAATATTATTTGATTCTGATGATTCTTCTGCTCTATAACTTTCTGATATTTGATATCCTAAATGAATATATGTATTAACTAATGTTGGTAATGTATATTTTATTCTTTTTGCACCACCTTTTTTAAATATTGGTGTTATTGCTTCTAATATTTCAAATAATTTATTTGGATCATTTGTACTTATTGTAAATAACATTTTAGAAACAATATTTTGTTCATATTCAAATTGATCTTCACTAATTTCAATTGTATCTGCAGAATCTTCTAATAAAGGACGAATAAATTCTAATAATATATTTACTTTTTCTTTATTATCTAATTTTTCTTTATTTGATAATGATTCTATTATTCTTAAAGCTAATGAAGTTCTTGATGAAAAATCTAAATAAACCATTAATTCAGGAAAATGTTCAAATTGAAATAAACTTAAAGTACTTTCTAATGGAGAAATAAGTAAATTTTTTAATATATTAATACCATCTGATGATAATTTCTTATTATAAGTTGTTAAAATATTTTGTGTAGATGCAAAAATATGATTTATAGTTGCTAATTTATCTTTTTCAGGACAACATTTAATAGTAAATTTCATAAAAGCAAGTAATAATTCAATTAATTTAATAGGATCAGTAATTCCTCCTGGTTGATTACAACCTTGTTCAACTAAAGTATCAATATTATTCCTAAGTAAACCAAAAATTTTTTCAGAAGCTTCTAAAATTTCATTTTGATCTTTATCACTATCAGCAACAAATTTAGCTAATTTATCCATAAGTGAAATAAACAAACTTTTAACATCAACAGCTTGATTTAATTGAGTAGAAGTTTCTAAAATAGTACTCATACAATGAATATTATATTCATCAGGAAAAGCTTGAATAATACATTCCATTAAATATTGTTGACTTAATTGATCTTTACTTTCTAATAAAATTTTAATAATTTTAGGTAAAATTTCTTTTTGATACATTTCAAGATTTAAACCATCTAAAGAAGATAATCTTACAATATTTTCACCAACTAAAATTCTTAATTCACTTCTTTCTTTTTCCTTTAATAATCTCTCATTTCCAATAGTACCCATAGATAATCTAATCCATAATCTATTCATTTCTTCTAAATTTTGTAAAATAAATTGTAAAGTATCATCAATAGAAGCTTTCTCAGTTAAATATTCATTACCTTGATCAGGTAATTTATCTTTCATCATTTTTAATAAATAATATCTAGTAAAAAGACCTCTTGTAGGATTTTGAACACCTTTAACCATATTTAATAAATCATATAAAATATCTTTTGACATTTTAGGAAAATTTTCAACGTAAACTGCACCACAAGTAATCATAAGATACATTCTAGGAATTATATTAGAAGCTTGTTGAACTGTATCATATAAATCTTTCATTCTTCTTCCTCTTCTTGCTTCTTCTTTAAAGAAATTATATACATATTGCATTTCGTCAAATACTACTGTGTATAAATTATAATATGATTTTGGTGTTAAGAGACTTGTTTTTAATTCTAAACACATTGCTGATGTCTCACGTAAACAACGACGCATGTTATTTTGATCTATTGCATTTTTTATGTGATATGATTGGGCTTTTACTGCTTTTAAACCATCATCTAAATGACGTTCTTGTTCTTCGTCTGTCATTTTTTTTTTTTTTTTTGAATGATATTTTTTTTTTTTTTGGATTTTTAAGTTTTTTTTTTTTAATTATTTTTATTTAAATTTTTATTTTTTTTTTATGAATTATTATTGGGTTATTTATTATTTGTTTTTTTTTTAATTTTTAATTTTTTTTTTAATATTCAGTTTTTTTAGTGAATTTATTAGAATAAATGAATCAAATTTGAATAATTTTGTAAAATAATGAAAAATGGAAATATGGGAATTTCAAATAGTGACTTATCCTCACATTTAGAATTAAATATTTTAAAACATGAAGAATATTTACCAATGAAATGTCCTTATAATTATCAATTTTATTTTGATAATATTCAAATAGTTGGAAAAGAAAATTTTAAAGATGATTATATGAAAATTTATAAAAAAAACAGAAAAGAAATTCAATCACTTAATTATAGTCCACCTACACCACAAACTAATTCTGATTCATCTCCACATAAAAGTTCAATTAGTAATAATAATGGAAAATTTGAAAATAATTATATTAAAGAATTAAAAAATAATCAATCTAATAAAGGAAGTTTAATAATTAATAATAATAAGGATAATGTTGAATCAAATTATGTAAATAATGATATTGCATTTCAAAATAATGAATTGATTAATAATAATCAACAAAATAAAAATAGAAAAAAAAATAATTTAAATGAGGAAAAATTGCAAAGTTCTTGTTGTGAAATCTTTTAATTAGTTTTTAGCTTTTTTATTAATCCTGTGAATAAGTAAAAGTAAATTTTTTATTTTCTAATATATATTAAAGAGAAGTGAATTTAACATATATTAGATTAAAAAAATCTTTTTGATAAATAATATAATATAATTAAAAAAAAATAATATATAATAAAAAATAAAATAAATTTATAAA
>JAJMZS010003103.1:0-43997 GCA_023807205.1 Isotricha prostoma
CCTCAACAATCACAAATTCAAAATTCACAATTTATGAATAGTGGAAGTGATAATTATCAAACTCAATATAAAAATAATATGAATATTAATAATATTCCTCCTCAACAATCACAAATTCAAAATTCACAATTTATGAATAGTGGAAGTGATAATTATCAAACTCAATATAAAAATAAGTTTAATAATATTAATATTCCTCAACAGTCACAAATGCAAAATTCACAATATATGAATAGTGGAACTGATATTTATCAAACTGGATTTAGTAATAATAATATGAATATCATACCACAATCTCAATATTCTGAATTTAATAATACTGAGAATTATAAGTATCAAACTGAATTTAAAATTAAAGTTCCAAAAGTTAGAAAATCAAATTATAATATCTCAGTACCTACTGAATTTATTCAATCACAAATTCAATCACAAATTCAAAATCAAATTCAAAATCAAAGTCAAAATCAAAGTCAAAGTCAAAGTCAAAATCTAAATGATAATAATAATGATGAATTAAGTAATACAAGAATAAATCAAAATCTAAATCAAAATTCTCAACTTAGTAGTTTAAATAAAAATAGATTTAGAAATCAAGATAGTTTAACTCAAACTTATAGTAGTAGAAGAAGTTCTAATTCCAGTAACATTTCAACAAAAAAAACAAATAATATAAAATCAAATAAAGGTCAAAAATTAGATGATTATCTTAATATTTATTCATAATTAAAATATAATTTTTTTAATTTAATATAATAAATAAAAAAAGAAATTTTTCAAAATATAAAATTGACAATTTAAAAAAAGAAAAAATATATATTATATAATAATTAAAATATAAAAGTATTCATTGTATAGGTTCTTCATTAAAAATCAAACTTGCTTTAATATTTTTTTTATTTTTAAATTTCCAAAATTCAAAAAAAACAACCATAAAAAACATAAAAGAAACAACAATACATCCAACAATAAATAACATTCTTCTTTCATTTTGTTGATTAGAACTAACATATTCTCTCCATTTATTCCAATCATCATAAAAATCTTCTCTTTCTCCTCCATATAATTCAACAATATTTTTTTCTCCATTAAAAACAAGAGTATATAATTTAATAAAAGGTAAACCAAAAGACCAAATATTATCATTTTCAAATTTAAATTTTATTAATAACATTATTTTTCCATTATCTAAATTTTTAGTTAAATCATTTAAATTAATAACATAACCAAAACCATCAATAATAAAAGTTAAATAAATATCTTTAAATTTACTACTTTTATCACAAATAATTGTAATTTCAATATTTTCAAATTCATTAAAAGAACAAATTCCCTTTAATTCTTTATTAAATAAATTATCAAGAAAAATATCATAAAATTTCTTAGGTATACTAATATAATTAAAAGCACTATCAAAAGTAATTTTTGAAGGTGAAATATCAATAGAGTCTTCAAAAGTTTGATCAAGTTTACCAATAATAATATGAGTTAATGAACAAATCCAACCATTTCTATATTCATCATCTAATTCCATTGAATCTGTTATATTACATGATGATGATGGATATTTATTTAATTTTTCTGGTATTTCACCAAAATATAATTTATTTTGTTCTAATGTGAATATTGTTTTATTTATTATTGATTGATTATTTGTTAATTTTAAAATATTTGAATTATTTCCATATAATGTTTTATATCCTAAGCCTAATTTTCCATTTGGATAATCTTTAAATAATTTGTCATAAAAAGTTACTGCTAAAAAAATAAAGTTATTTAATTTTATTTCTTCATTATATCCTATTGATAATGTGTCTTCTCTTATTTCACCTTGAACATCACCATCTTCATCTACTAATAATATTGTTTCATTTTTTTGTTTATCAAATGGTATTTTTGATTTGTAATAATTTTGTATATTTAAATAGGATGTTATATTTGATTTTGCTGCTGTTGAGGGAACCCATGAAATACATGATGTTGTGTCTATTTGAACTTCGAATGATTGGTTACCTAATTTTATTAATATTGTATAAAAATCTTTATCTTCTTTTATTTCTTTTAAACTATATTCAATTGTATTATTTTTTATGTAAATAAACACAAAAAATAAAATCAAAAGGGATTTCCACATTTAAACCCAAGAAAAAAAACCAATAATAATTTAAATAAAAAAAAATTCAAAAATAAAAAATTAAAAAGAAAAAAAAAAAAAAAGTAAATATTTAACTTATAAAAATCTTAAATATAATTATTATATTCATCATCACATTTAATCATTTCAATTTCCTCAGGCATTAAATAATTAATAATATTAACATCTTCATTAAGTCCTTTCCTCCTTCTAGTTTTAATTAAAACTTCTCTAGCAAGAGCTCTCCCATCACAAGGTTCAAGAGGATGTAAAACAACAGTTCTATCAAGAGGATCTCCAATCATATTTTGATACCCATCAAACCAACACATACTAAAAGCTTGTCCTGCAGTAGTAGTTCTAATATCAGTTTCTAAACCAAAAGAATCTAAAGCAGGAATAATAAATTTAATAATATAAAAAGGTGTTCCTGGTAAACTTTTCTGACTTTCAATATGACCTCTTCTTCTCATTAAAAAAGTTTTTATTATTTCAAAACAATCAATTGGACATTGAATTTCTCCTTTTAAAAATGGTTCCATTAAACGAGGACATGCTGTTAAAAAAGATGAATAACATACACGACGTGACATTGGTATTATTTGACCTGAAGCTTTGTATATGTTATCTGTTGATAGTGATGATGATAATATTTTAAATTTTGTGTTTAGAATTTGTTCATTGCATAATGGTCCTTCTCTAATTGCCCAATCGAATCCTTGGATTATTTCATTTTTTATTGAATATAAATTTTGTTTATCTGTCTCATTTGGTAATGTATAATCTAGAAGAATGTTTGAATTTGTGAATGACCATATTGAATTTGTTGTGTATTTATCCCAATTCTTTGTTGTTATTAAATAATCTTTTATTTTTTGATTTATGTTATTTTTATTTGTTTCATGTAAAAATTGTCTTTGGTAATTTTCAATTATATCTTGATTTATATCTAAGATTATTTCCTTATCTAATGGTTCTGCTATCATATATATTGTGTTTTTATTATTATTTGATATTCCTTTACATTTAAATGATGAAGTTTCTGATACTGTTTCACAAAAAGTGACTACTGGATCACTTACTTTTAATTCAATATCTGTATATAAATTTCTTAAATCATATAATATTGAATCCATATATAATTCACCTGTTCCTAATATTATATTTTCACCACTTTCTTCTACTTTAATTTTTGATGCTGGGTAACTTCTATCTATTTTCCTTAAACCTTCTATCATTTTTGGTAAGTCTGATGGATTTAATGGCTCCACAGATACTTTCATATAGGAATAATTATATTTTATTGGTTTACAAATTTCAATTTGGGAATTATCAATATTTATATCATTATTTACTATTGTTAAATTTTTAGGAGATGAGATTTCAACACCGTCAATTAATACTAAGTTACCACAATATATTTTATTCATTGGGATTCTATATCTTGTTTGATTTATCCATATTTCTTTTATTTTTGGAATTATTACTTGATCTTCTTTATCATTTAATGAATAATGTTCTCCTAATATTTTTACACTTTGACCTTTTGATAATTCACCACTTAAAATTCTACCAAATAAATCAAATGATAAATGATTATTTTTATGATATAATTTATATATAGTTATATATAATGGTCCTGTATTTTCACATTTAATTAAATTTTTATATATTTCTGTATTTTTATCTCCTGTATATAAATTTTTTAATTTTATTTTTGAACCTTGTTGACAATCTACTATTTTATTTATACAAATATCAACTAATGATGAATATAATCCATATACTTTTGTTAATATTAAATTTAATAATGGTTTTGGATCCATTTTATAATGTTTATCTTTTAAATCAGTTATTTTTAAATTTGCAAAAAAATTTTCTAAAGTTTCTTTCTCTTCTGATATTGTATATCCTATTATTTTATATAAAGGTTCTAAAACAAATTTAACAAAAGTTCTTTTTTTTGATTTATTTTCTTTTTTACTAAATTCAAAAGTTTTTTTATGAAAATATATATCACCAAAAAAACATTTTGCTAATTTTTCAGGAGTAATTAAATTAAAATTTTTACTTACATTCTTATTAAAATTAATATATTCTAAATACTTAACAACATAATTTTCTAAATTAAAACAAATATTGTATTCACTAGAAGCAAATAAAACATTTCCTTTATTAGGATTAACAAAATGAATTTTTTCTTTATCCAAATTATAAATTTCATTCAAAATAACTAATTTATTAAAATCATCAATAATATATTTAATTTTAAAATAAGCATCTTTTGGTGGAATTTTCAATTCCAAAACTAAACGATCAATTTTATTAATAACTAAAATCATATCTAAACTTTCCTTAATAGCTTCTTTAATAATCATTTCAGTTTGAGTAGTAATTCCTTCAACACAATCAACAATAATTAAAACACCATCAGAAACTTTAAAAGATGATTGAATTTCATCAAAAAAATTAGGATGTCCAGGAGTATCAATAAAATTAAATAAATAATTTTTTCCTTTTGAATTTTCTAATATTAAAGTAATTGGAGAAGATTTAATAGAAATTTTTCTTTTTTGTTCATCTTCTCTATTATCTAAATATTTATTATCATTATTTAAATTAATATGATTTAATTTAATAAACATATTAATAAAACTAGTTTTTCCATGATGTAATCCTCCTGCAATAGAAATATTTCTAATTAATTTTGGATTATTAATTAAATTATTTAAGTAATCAATTGAAAAATTTAATTCTGGAATTTCTTTTTCATAAATATCAAATTTTTTAGTTTGAATTGGTGCAATTATTGGTTGTGTAATTGGTTGTGCATCTTCTTCCATTACAATATTTTCTGCATTAGGAAAAATTTCATTTGATTCTGGATAAAAATTTTTATCTTCATGAAGTATTATTTTATATTCTGAATTTGAATCATTTGATTGAGAAATATTGTCTTTTGAATTATTTAATTTTGATTCTTCAAGTTCTATTTTGGAGTTTTTTTTATTTGTGTTTATTTCATTTTCATTTTCATTTTCGTCTTCTATTGAATGTTCTAAATTGTTTTCTTCATCTTCGTCTTCATCATTATTTATTCCTGGAATTTCAGGACCTATATAATTACCAAATTCATCATAATTATCGAAATTCATATTTTTTTTTCTTTAAAAATAATTTTGATATGTTCTAATTTTTAAAAAATAAATAAATATTATTTCATTTATTTTAATTATTTTCTAGTGTATAAAAATAATTTAATTATATCTAAAATACTATTTAAAACTAATTTTATATATATAAAAAAAATTATTATATTTCTTTTATAAGAGAAGCAATAGAAGAACTTAACATTCTATAAGCTGGAATAATTGTACTGAAAATTCCTCCAATTATACTAAAAAAGATTATATATATTAAATTGGATTTATTAATATAAAAACTAACATTAACATTTGTAAACATTTGCCATTGAAGTGACATAGTATATGATATTAAACTTCCTATAATAGTTCCAATAATACTACTTGATAAGATTAAAACTATAGCTTCACATATATAAATAAAAATAACATGACTTTTTTTCATTCCTAAAGCTCTCATTATTGCAATTTCTTTTTTTTGTTCAAATATATTAATTGTCATAGAAGCTGTTAAATTAAAAAAACAAAAGAATAAAACAATTGTACATACAACATAAAAAACAGTATGAACTAAATTTTTAATTCTATCAATATCTTCTTTCATTTGATGAAAAAACCATATAAAAACAGTTAAATCATTTTCATATAAAATATCATTAATTCCATCAATTATACTTTTAATATTCATTGAAGAATTTAATTTTAAATTAATTTGTTCAATTGGGAAATCTAAATAAGAATATGAAACTGAATCTTCTAATTTATTTGGATAATATTTATTACATTTATTAATAATATCTAAAAAAATTGGAAATGAAGTTATACTTGTTCTTTGAATCATATTTGAAGGAACTGCATTCATTTGAAGACCTGGTGCACTATTTAATAAAAATGCAGGTTTTAATAAAAATCTCATATTTCCTTTTTGATTTGATATTTTCAAAAAAAATTGTGTTGTTAAATTTGCATTAAATTCCCATGTAAATATTGCACTTAATCCTATTTTATCAATAAATTCTTTAAAATATAATTGCTCACTTGGAATATAATTTTTATAATTTTCATTTTGTTCGGCTATTTTTAAATCACTTTTTTCATTTGCATAAAAATATAATGGAGATATGCTTTTAGTATAAATTGTAAAGTCATATGTTCTTCCATAATTTTCAATTGAAGTTTCACTTCTAAAACATAAATTTGCAGAAATTGGTGATTTTAATGAGAAATATTCAATATAATTTTGATCAAACATTTGTTTTAAACTATTTTTTATTTCATAACCTTTAAAATAATCAGACGATGGTTCAATCACTGCTTCACTTCCTCTTCTCATTATTATATCTTTTTCAGCTGATTGTATTATTAAATCTAAACCAACATTTATCATAATAAAAACTCCAATTGATAAAGAATACATTATACTTGTTTTTCTATTTTTTAATCGATGAGCTGTTAAATTTTTTATTATTAATATTTTTGTATAACTACTAGTGAAAAATAATAAAATATGAGTTACTATTTTTTGTAACATATTTTCAATATTAATTGATAATATAACAAAACCTAATAAAATTCCAAATAAAATCCATAAAAAAATTGCACCTAACATTCCAAAATTTAATGATATTAATGATAAGGGAAGGAAATAATATATTGCAATACCATAAAAAAATGTCATTAAACCTAATACTATTAATGTCTTTAATTCTTTTTTTTCTACTGAAATTATTTCTATTTTCATCCCTGATGTTTTATTTAGCATTGAATTTAAACTAGATGCTATATTTTTTTTTAATATACTTCTTATTGGTAAAATTGAAGCTGTAATTGGAGATAAGAAATTAACAAATAATGCTAAAAAAAACCCTTCATAACTAAATTCAAGAATTAAATTTGTATGTACTAAACTTTGAATTGCATAATTTATTAAATTTAAAATTTTAAAATGTAAAAGAAATGCAAGAATAAATCCAGGAATAGAAAAAGCAATACATTGTAAAATTACAAGTAAAATAATATCTCTTTTAGTATTACCAACTAATCTTAAAACTCCAAATTCAAAAGTATTAGTTTCAGTAGTAATAACAAGTAAAGAATAAATTAATATTAAACTAAGTGAAAATAATGAAATTATAATAACATTCAATATTAAATTTAATAAAACACTTCCATAATTAAATCTTTCCATTCCAGTAATTAAAGGCATATTAACAGTTAAATGTTTAATATTATTAATTGCTTTTGTTAAAGCATTTGCATAAGTTACTGCTTTATATTTTAATTTATTAAAATCACTTTCTATATATGCATTAACTCTACTTTTAGGAAAATTTACTATTAATATAGTTCCATAATCATTTGGATTTATATTATATACAATTTTTTTATAATCTGGAAATAAATTAGTTATTTGTTTTGGAATAAATTTAGAAAAACTTTGATAGAAATATTTCATTTCCATAAATATTATATTTTTTGAGTCATCATTTAATTTTCCATAATTTTTATCAAATATACTTTTTACTTTACATTCAAATGGTATTCTAAAAGGAATTGTTCTTAATTGAGTTATATTTGGATTATAAGTTTCATCATTTTCATAATAATTAATCAATAAATTATTAAATAGAAAAAATTCTGCATTTAAAATCATGCTTACTTTATTATTTTCAACAGCATCTTTTAAACTAGAATGAATAAGACATTCATCTTTTTCTAATGGTTCATATGGATAATTTCTTCCTAAATCAATTTCTTTTTCTCTAGTAGTATTAATTAAATATATTTGAATATTAGATAATAATTTAATTGATGTACCAATAAAATTTGTTCTAATAGTAGAAGTATCATAAGGATTATCTTTACCTTCATATTTTTTCATTACTTCAAAAAATTTTGTATTATTAATGAAATAATAATCAATATAAAAATCAGATGGAAAAAATTTTCTTACTCTTCTTGATTCATAATTTGGTTTTAATATTATATCCATTTCTCCATTTTCTCTTTCTCCTAGCATAAGAAAAATTAATGAACCTTGTGAAACTACTGTTTTTGAGATTAAACAAACTAATGATACTAAGAAACATGCAAAGAGACATACTATAAAATACCATTTTCTTCTTACACTTTCTTTTATTGCATGACCTATTAAAAATTTCATTTTTTTGGAAAATATAATATTTTTTTGTTATTATTTAATTTTTAAATATTTTGATTTTTTCTCATTTTTTTTAAATTATTTTAAATTAATATGTCTGATTTAAATATAGTTCATCTTAATTTAAATTTTACACCAAATTATAATAAAAATAGAGCTAAGGTTATAATGCAAAATAAATTGATAAAAAAATTAGCAAGACATATTAAAAATGGAACTCAAAATGAATTTAATTGTAATAATGATTCTATTAAAAAAGATGTTAATAAAAGTGTTAATGAATCAATTGAATCTTCAAATAAAAATAGTTATGAATATAGTATAAATAATATTTTGGAAAATAAAAATAAAAATATAAAAGAAAATGAATCAAAAAATTATAATGAAAAGAAGTTAATAAATTTAAAATCTTTTAATAATAAAAAAAAATTATTTATTTTAAATCCTAATAAAAATCAAATAAAAAAATTAAGAAAGAGTTTATCATTACTTGAAGATGGAAAATTATTTAGAAAAAATTATAAAAAGTATTTAGATAATAAACAACATGTAAATAAATTATTATTACCTAAATTAGATAATATTAATAGCTTTGATTTAATAAGCAAAAATTTAAATGCTCATGCAGATAATTATAATGTAGATAATTTCAATAATGATATGAGAAATTTTGATGAACAATATGAAACAATAAAAGTTGCAAATGAAAATTCGAAAATTATGATAAGGTTAACAAAAGATTGTGGAAGAAAAAGTTTTTTAAAAAAATGTAAAGAATGTAAAGAAAATATTAATAATAATAATGATTTTAGATATATTATGAAATATCCTCATAATTCAGTTAGAAATTTAATTAATTCAAATTATAATAGTATGAGTCTGAACAATTTAAATAATATAAATTCTAATAAAATTAGATATCACTCTTTTAATAAATTAATTTTAGAAAATAAAAGTTATGAAAGATTATTTAGTAGAGAAAAAAGTAATAATATTGAATTATCTACTTCAAATTATGATATAATGAATAAGAATTTAAAAAAATTAAATTATAATGGATTAAAAAAAATGAAAAATGCTAATTATAATTCACTAATTGAACAAATATTAAATAGTTCAAAAGAAATAAGAAAAATAAGCAAAAAAATATCATTAGAAATGAATATTGAAAATATAAAATTACCAAATGAACAAGTATAAAGATAAATATATATAATATATATATATATAAAATTTAATATAAAAAAATTTGAAAAATATTAAAATAAAAAACTATTTAAAATTTAAATTATAATATAAAAAAAAATGTATCCCAAAACAGGTGAATTAAACATAAAAGAATTAAAAACAGCAATACCAATTAGTGAAGCAGAAAATGATGATATATATGATATATCATCAAAAAGCAATAATGAAGATCCAGAATTAGCATTAGATTCAAATGGTTTAATAATATCATCTTCAAATAATCCAAATATTTTAGCAGGAAGTCAAAATTCAAATAATTATAATCCATTAACATATTCAAATAATTCAAATATGATGAATAAAGATTTAATAAATAGTCACAATTCTTTAGGTAATAAAATTGACTATTTGTCAAATAATCAAAAAGATATAATTGAAAGATTGAGTTTCCAATTAGAATTAGCAAATCAAAAATTAAAAAATAATGAAAGAACAATTGATAGATTAACTTCAATTCAACATGAATATGAATTAAAATTTTCAACATTAACATCAGAATATAGAGCAAAAGAACAAACATTAAGAGAAAAATATAAAGCAAAAGAAGAAAATTTATATACTGAACAAAAACAAAATGAATTAGAATACGAAAGACAAATTGGTGATTTAAAAAGTGAAATTAAACAATTAAAAGATATTATATATAACAATGATAAAGAAATTAATAGTTTTAAAACTAAAACATTTTCAATTGATAGTAATATGAAAATAAGGGAAAAAGAATTTCAAGCTGCAATTGATATGAAAGATCATCAAATAAGAGAATTAGAAGATAAAATTGTTCAAATTGATGAAGAAAATAATTTAAAATTAGAAGAAATGGCAAATAAAAATAAAGATTTATTAAAACAATTAGCAGATTTAAGAACAGAAAATACTTTATTATCAAATAATATAAAAAATCAAAATAATTTAAATTATTCTCAAAATCAATTTAAAAATCAATCAACAAATAATTCAATAATGAATTCTCCAACAAATAATGCAATTTTAGCAGCAAGAAATGCAGTAATTGATGCGAATAATTCATTAAATTATTTTCAAACTACAACTGATAAAAATAATCATCCTGCTTTAATGACTGCATATGATATAATGAAAATAAAAGAATTAAGAGAACAAGTACAAAAATTACAAAATGAAACTGTTCAATTAACAAGAGAATTAAGTTTAAAATATGATGAATGTGATACGTTAAGTGAAGAAATTGAAAGGTTGAGAAATGTAATTAAAAATAATCAAATTCAAACTAATAATTTAAATATGAATATGAGTATGATGATGAATCAAACTAGTTATGATAATAATAAAGATAATTTGAAATTAAATAATTTAGAAATGCTTGTTAATAATTATGGACAAACTTTAATGGCAATTAAACAACAACATGAAAATCAAATTGTTGAACATCAAAGGGAATTAAATGATATTACTATGGATTATGAAAGAAAAATGCAAAATTTAATTAATGAAAATAATGAATTAAAAAGAAAGGTTAATTTAAGTTTAATGTCACCTAATGTTGATATTGGTAATGATGAAGAAATGAAATATAATTTATATAATAATCCACAAAATATTAATGAATTAAATAATAGATTTTCTAATTTGAAACAGAAAATTTCAGAAATCTAAATTATTATTTATTCTTTATTTTTTAAATTATTTAAGATACTTTTTTTATAATGAATATTTTTTTGGTATTATAATTCTTTTATAAAGTTAAAATATATTTTTTTCATAAATATATAATAAATTTTTATATATGTACAATTTTAATTATGATATTTTTAAGTGTTTTAGAGAAATGATTACTATTGAAAAAATAAGGAATTTCCATTCTGAATGTATTAATTATCAAAAAGAAAATCATATAAAAGAAAATACTATTAAAATATCAAAACATACTTTTATGGAAGTTTTCCAAAAGATTTTTTCTTTAGAAAAAAAATATATTGAAGTTTATGAACTATTTTATAAAAGATTTAAAAACAATAAATGTATATTTAAAACAGAAAAAAATAAGGAAAATTTTACATTATGTGATATAATATCTACAGGAGATATTGATATATATAATATTGAAATAGCTTTAATAGTTTTTTATAAATGTGATTTTTTTAAAAAAATAAAAATAATATTTGAAATAACAGATTTCGATAATGATGGTTTAATAAATGAAGTTGAAATAAAAAAAATGATTTTTACTATAAATAACCTTTTTCCAATAGATGTAAATCAATATAAAGGTGATTCACATTTAATAAATCAATCGTTATCAAATATATATGCAAATAAAATATATCGTTCAATAATGTATAATCCAGGTAAATTAGGTGAAATAATTGATAAAGAAAAATATATTAATTTTGAAATTTTTTATAAAGAATTAATTAAAATTCATAATTACAAATATAATTTTCTCCCATTATATGTTAATATAATGGATTGTTTACTTGAAGAAAAAAAAGAAATAGAATATAATATAAATAATACAATTTTAAATGATTTTATATCAGTTTCAAATGAATTGATTTGTCAATCTAATTTAAAATATAATAAAAATGAACCAAAAACTAATATTAAAAATATATTAGATGAAAATATTTCGAATAAAAATCAAAAAATAGAGATTAAAATAGAAAAAAATATAAACAAAAATATAGAAAATGAAAATAAAAATAAAATAAAACAAATAAAAGTTACAAAATTAACAGGATTAAAAAAATCATCTTCAATGAATAATATAGATTTTGACAATTTAATAAAAAATAAAATAAAAAAATTAAGCAGATTTAATAAATATAATCAAAATAAATGTTTTTCACCATTATATTCAACTGCTGTCAGTTCATTATTTTATTCTAAAAATCAAAAACAAAATCATACTACCATTCAAATACCAAAAAAAACAAAAAAGAAGGAATTTTCATTAAATAATACTTTAGAAAATTCAAAAAATTTAATGATACAGTGTAATCCATATGGGAAATTATCAATTTTAAATAAAAGGAAAAAAAATAAAAATTATAAAAGATTTTATAGTGTAATAAAGCATAATGATGAATTATTAAATTATACCTCATCATTTATAAAGCAAAACACAGAGAATTCATTGAATGAAAAAAATTTAAAGAATTCAACAAAATTAATAACTCGAAAAGCAAATTATGAACAATTAGTAAATTTACAATTTCCACCTTGTAAAATAAATTCTATGAAAAATATTTTATATTTTCCTAAATTATCATATAACAAAAAAAATAAAAAATATTTTTCTCCATCAAAATCTAATTATTTATTAAAAACAAGAAATGAAATCAATGAAGATATTAATAAAATTAAAGAAAGAATTAATTATCGAAAAGAAAATGATAATTTAAATATTTTAATGAGAAAAATCAATATTCAAAAAAAGAATATTTTAAAATTTGTTGGCAATGGAAAGCATTTTTCACCAGATTTTTTTAAATTCAAATATCAACCCATAAATGACAAATAACTCTATAATAATTTAAATAAATAAATTTATTAAATTTATATATATATTTTTTATAAAAAAAAAATCTAATTTAATAATAATTAAATATAAATAATAATAAATTTCAATATAAAAATTATAATTTAGTGAGTAATATATATATAACAAGTAAAAGAGAAAATAAAAAATATAATTATAGATGATTTATGAAATATTTTCATTAGTACTCTGTCATTAACTAATCAAATATATAATATCCAAAATACAAAACTGATTAGAATTATATACAATATATAATTAAACTGAATACAATTTAGAATTTTTTGATTCATCTATAAAATATTAAATGCCAAAGAATATTGGAAATAAATTCTTAAGGATTCTATTTATTTTTTATTAGAAAAAGTATTGGAATTTAATATGAAATAACAAAATAAAAAAATAAAAATATAAATATAATATAGGACTTACATAGTTAATCTCCTAAGAAATATATAAATAAAAAGTAAATTAAAAATCTTTATTCAAAAAATTAAATTAGAACATTTAAAATGAATAAAAAGTAATTAGAAATTAAATTTAAACATTTTCAAAAAGAGGAGGATTTTTTTTAATTGAATATATATGAAAGTAGATTAATGATTGGTAATTTTCTGATTATTATAATAGAATTAAGATATTTTTAAAAGGAGCTTTCATTATTATAATATAAAGAGAAAGATTTATATAATATTAATTTAGGTTATGAAAAACTACTATATTATTTTTAAACAATAATATTTTTTCCTCAAATTATTCTTTATAAAAAGGGTACTTTTTTAATTAAATTATTTAAAATATGATTTTTATGAATATAGTTTATTAAATTAATTATATTATTTTCATAAACTAAAGGAAACTAAATTATTATTATTTTATATTTGTTAATTTATGTACATTTAAAGAAAATTATATGATACAATTTCTGTATTTTAGATGAATAAAAAAACTAATTTTTTATTTGTTTTTGGGTTTTAAAATGGTTTCTTTTTTAAATTTTATAATATTGCATAATTTATAAAACCAAAAAATATCTTTAATTAACATTAAATTAAATAATAAAATGAAAATGAAAATTATAATTATTTTATTGTATAAACTTTTTTTTTGTAAAGAATTAAATTTTGATATACAAGGGAGAAATTTTGCTTTAACTTATTTAAATGTTGGAACACCATCAAAAAAAATTTCTGCAATATTATCTACAAATACAGATAAATTAATATTTTTTAATATTCCTGGAACAATTTCATATGGTATTAATTCGTCCTATTCAGTTAAAAAAACAAATTATGAATATTTTATTAATTATCCATATATAAATAATAATTATAATATAACATTTAAAATTGTTGAAGATTTGATTTTTTATAAAAATGAAAACTGTTCCTTTTATTTTGGTTATTCAAATGATTTAAATTCAATTGAATTCGCAAAAGAAATAAGATTTCCTGAATTAGGAATAATTGGAATATCAAAAAATAATGATTTAAATGATAAATTTAATTTCATAAATCAATTAATTAAAAATAAAATTATTGATAAGAAATTAATTTATTTTCAAAATATAAAAAATGGAACCACTTTTAGAAATATTCAATTAGGCGTTTATCCAAATACATTTAATAAATCACTTAAAAACAATCAAATTTTTGAATGTAAAATAAAGGAAAAATATATATCTAATAGAATTTGTATTGCATCAAGAATAATTTTTGGTAAATTTAATTCTACAAATGAATTTTTTCAAAAATCAATTAAAATAAATGAAAAAATTGATTTTACATACAATACAAATATTTATCATATTTTTCCTTT
This sequence comes from Isotricha prostoma, assembly GCA_023807205.1. Classification (NCBI taxonomy): domain Eukaryota; phylum Ciliophora; class Litostomatea; order Vestibuliferida; family Isotrichidae; genus Isotricha; species Isotricha prostoma. Next base: position 15,021 of record JAJMZS010003103.1, read on the forward strand.
AAAATATAAAGAAATGTTTGATAGAATAATGAATAATAATAAAAATTGTTCTTATATTAAATGGTATTATTATAATTTATGGTCTTGTAAAAATAAAGAACAATTTCCAAAAATTTCTCTTGTTATAAATCATACAATAATAAATATGCATAATATTCTTTTTGAAAAAATAGGAAATGGTTTTCCAGCTTTGATAATATTATTTAAAGACAACATTGATCAAATTGAATTATCAGTTCAACAAATGACATATAAAGGATTTTCTGTTTTATTTGATGATGAAAATAATATTATAAAATTTTCAAGTAATGATACTAAAGATATTGTTAAAATAGATTATGATTATGAAGAATATACTCAAATTCTCCTTTTAATTATTGTTGTAGTGGTTTTAATTGTAATTATTTATCTAATATTCAATACTTTTTTCAACACAAAAAAGATATCTAAATACCAAAAATTTTCAAATGATCCTACAGAAGTTACTGAAAAAAAAGAAGATAAGAAACATAAATAATAAAAATGATATTTAAATAAATATATTTTATAAAATAGGTTATTTAATTTAATTTAATTCATTTAATTCTAAAATTGTTAAGAAATTTTTCAATATTGAAAAATATATATAATATAAATTATGAATACTCAAGATAATATTGATAAAAAATTAGCATCAATTTCCCTTAAAAATTATATAGAAAAACATGAACAAAATATAAATTGTTTATTGTTATTAAAAGATAATCGTTTAGCATCATGTGGTTGTGATTGTAAGATAAATATATATGAAGAAAAAACTTTTAAATTAAATTTATCAATAATTGAACATTATGATGATGTGAATTATATAACTCAAATGAAAAATGGACATTTATTATCTTGTAGTGAAGATCAAAGAATAAAAATAATTGAATTAATAGGAAAAACAAATTATGCAATTAAACAAACTTTATTTTTATCTTATCATGTATTATTTATTATAGAAAGTGAAGAAGGTTATTTAATTTCTTGTACTAAAGAAATTTCTTTTTGGGAAAAAAAAGATGGAAATAATTTTGATGTTAATTATCATTTAACAAAATATTGTTCTAATATTTATAATTTAATTGAATTTAAAAAAAATTATTTTGCTTTTTGTTCTTTTAATGATAAAATTTTTGATTATTGGAATTATAATGAAAAAAAAAGTGAATTTTCATTAAAAAATATTGATAATAATCCTTGGTATGCTTCAATGATAAAATTAGATGAAAATCAAATTCTTATAGGTGGAAAAAATAAATTAATAATAATTGATATGAAAAATTATCAAATTAAATTAATAGTAGAAACTAATAATGAGATTTTTTGTTTACATAAATTAAATAATGATTATATTTTATGTGGTGATATTGGAATAATATATTTATATTATATTAAAGGTGATCAATTTATAAAATCTACAAATAAAAAGAAAGTAAGTTTAACAGTTTTATCTTCAATTATTCAAATTAATTCATTTCAAATTGCAATTGCCTCTGATGACAATATTATTAAAATATATAATATTAGATAAATAAAACATATTTTGTTTTAAATATAAATTAAAAAATTATTTAAAATTAAATAATAAAAAATTAATAAAATTAACAATAAAAAATGTTAGAAACTGACAAAACAATACAACAAGAGAATAATCAAAATCAAAATATGCAAGAACAACAAATTCAAAATAATGAACAAAATAAAGAACAAAAACAAGAAGATGAAGCACCATCAGCTTCAAATTATAAATTAACTAAATCATATAATTCAAATGTTGAATTTCCAAAAGAAATAAATTGGCCAAAAGCATTAAAAGACTATGAATATAGTCATAAAAATTTAGAATGGGGATATAATAAGAAACCAGCAAAAAAAACTCATGCTCATATGAAAAAAATAGAAAATTATTTTAATCCAATTTTACAAAAATATAATGATGATGGAATAAATAAACAATTATTCTCAATGGAAAATAAAAATTTAAAAGATAAATTAGCATTATATTATGATAATCAATTAGCTAATGAACAAACTTATAATATTATTAATTTAAAAGATAAATTAAAAGGATTTGAAAATCATCCTAATTATCCAAAACAAGAAAAAAATAAAATTAAATTAATTGAAGAGAATTTCCATAAAAAATGTTATAATATAATATCAAATATTTCATTAAGTAAACATAATTTTTTACCTCCTGAACAAAGACCAAAATGTAAAAATGAAAATTCAGAAGAAAAACCAAAATTAATTAATTCAAATATATATAAAGATTATGATATAATATCAAATAGATATAAATTATTTAATGATGAAAAAAAAGCAACTGATTTAGAATTTGCAAAATTAAATGCAGCTAAAAAATTTTATGAACAAAGAGATTATGATTGTTTAAGAGGAAAATATTATGATCCTGAAAAGCAAAAAAAATATGAAGATGAATTAAAAGAAAAAAATGAAAAATTAAAAAATGCAAAAAGAGATTGTTTATTTAATCCTGTAAATAATGAAATTTATGATAAAGAAAAATTAGATTCTTATGATAGAAATCATGGTAATTCAAAATATAGATATCAAATAAAACCTCAAATTGAAAATTATTATAGAACAAAAGAATATAATAATGATATTAAAAAAGAAAATGCTTTAAAGAATAGATTAAGTTATGATAGATATAAATTAGAAGATCAAAGAGGATATGATTTTTTTAATATGAAAAATAATTTTAATCATTATAAATTAACTCAATCTTGTAATAATAAAAAAAATCCTTGGGAATTATTAAAAGATAAAGCTGGAGAAAATGAAACTTTTTCTAAAAAACAAATTTATAAAGAACCTTATGATAAAACTGATGTTGATAAAAATGAATTTGAATTTAGACAAAGGAGACAAGAGTTATTAAAAAATTTACCTAGAATTGAAGATGTTGAATCTTTTAAGAGAAAAGAATTCCAACCTAAAATTATTCAAAGACAAATTGAAACTTCTTCTTTTCCTTCTCGTCCTAATTTTATGGATAAAAGTCAATGGTTTAAAAATCCAAAAAGTATTGATATGTATAATTTTAAACCTAGATTATTTACTCAAAACTAAAATAAATATTTTAATAAAAAAATAAAAAAAAAAAAATAAAATTTTAATTAAAAAAAATATATATCCTTAAAAAAAAGTAATTAAAAAGCTTATATATTTTGAATTAAAAAAAAAATAAAAAAAAAAAAGAATAAAAAAAAATAAAAAATGTCAGGAGTAAATTTCAACTATTTATTTAAATATATAATAATCGGAGATTCCTCAGTAGGAAAAAGTAATCTCCTCCTTCGTTATTCTCATAACAAATTTACAGATGATTATCAAGCAACAATTGGAGTAGAATTCGGAGCAAAAAATACTCAAATAAACGGAAAAACATGTCGTATTCAAATATGGGATACAGCAGGACAAGAGAATTTTAGAAGTATAACAAGAGCATATTATAAAAATTCAGTTTGTGCATTAGTTGTATATGATATTACAAATAGAGAAAGTTTTAATAATGTTCAAACTTGGATTGAAGATTGTTTAAGTCAAAGTCCAAAAACTGTTCTTTTAGTTTTAGTTGGTAATAAGATTGATTTAAAAGATAGTAGAAAAGTTACTTTAGATGAAGGAAAAGAATTGGCTGAAAAGAATAAAATGCTTTTTTTTGAATGTTCTGCTAAAAATGGTGATAATGTTAATGAAATATTTGATAATAGTGCTTCGTTGATTATTGAAAAAATTGGAAAAGGAGAATATGATTTAAGTAATGAATCTTGTGGGATTAAACAAGGTGGAGAAAATGGTGATAATGTTATTTTAATTACTGATGAAGATAATTCAGAAAAAAAAAATAAATGCTGTTTGAAAAATTAATTTTTTTTTCTGTAAAAAATATTTTTAAATTTTTAAAATTATTATTTAATTTTTTTTATTTTAATACTTTTATAATTATCATAAAATAAGTTAATAATTTACTTGAAAAAGTATTCGTAATTTTATAAAATCTTTTACAAATTTTATATTTTTTCTATTTTCAAGTATTATTCTAAAACATTTTTAATATATATAATAACAAATCTTATTGAATATTTTTAAATAAATGTAAAGAAGAATATCTAAAAAATGAAAAGAAATAAAAAACATAAGAAGATAAAAGACCAAAAAAAAATACAGGATTTAATCCACAAATGCCATATCAGCAACAAATACCTGGTATGCCATATCAACAATTAAACTTTCCGCCTCCATTTCAACAAATGCCAAATCAACAATATCCACCACCTCAATTTCAATTTCCAGGTTAATATCCACCTCAAGGTTAATATCCACCTCAAAGACAATATTCAAATAAAGAAAAAACAAACAACCTAAAGAAGAAGAAGAAGAAGAAGGAGAAAAAGAAATTTTTCATACACATCCATTTAAACAAGGGAAATTGGTTAATGATTGTTCAATTTGTAAAACTTTCTGTAGTTATTTAAAAGCATATATTTGTGACGATTGTGGCATTGATATATGTGAATATTGTATTAAAAAAATTTAAAGAGGTTGAACAACCCTGTAAATATCATGATTGTAATTTACTTTTAATACCAAAGAATTGTGCATGGTATTGTGATATTTGTAATAGAAATGAGAATAATAAATTTTCTATATATTGTGAAAAACATGATTATGATGTATGTCGTAAATGTTTTTATAAATTAGCTCCTTTTAAAATAGAAGAACAAAGAAAATTAAATATTCACATTGAACTTATATAGATTATTAGATTCCTTAAAGAAAATAATCACATCTATTTAACAAAATTATATTATTCTCTTTATTCAAAAAAAATGTTTATAACTTAATACTTTAATATACTGTTTTTTAAAATTTAAAAATTCTTTTTTCAATTTTGAAATAAGATTTTTTATGTTTTATTAACAATTAAATAAAAATAGATCACTATGAAAAATCAATCAAAATTAAATATATTTTATTAAAGAAAATAATTATTCAAATCAAAAAATAATATATTAATTTAAAAAAAATTTCCAAGATTTGATTAATTAATATATATAAAATTAGTTGTTCAATTTTTTACAAATTTTATTTATAATATCATCATAAAGTACTTTAGTTCCATTTATTCTCTTAAATTTAATAATAGACATTTCAGTAATGAATGTATTATCAATTAAGACTTCAAATTGAAGTAATATATTTTTTTCACAAATAAATTTAAAAGAATTCTTTTTTTCATTTCTATGTTTAATCTTTAAATCATTTAATATTTTTATTAATTTATCTTTCATTATATTTTTAGATAAAAAATATAAATTAGATAAACTAAACTGAATAAAAGAACTTTTATCATATTCAATTTCTTTATTAAATAATACATTAATATTTTGATTATGTAAAGTTGTTTTAACTGATTCTTCAGCACTTTTTCTTTCAGAAATTGTAGTTAATTTAGTATTTGTATTAATTAAAGATATTTCAGGAAAATTATTTTGATTTAATATAATTGGTTGAAAAAAAAAATGATTATTTTTTTGAATTGATTCTAAAGGCAAATCTATTTTTGTTCTTAATAAAGATAATATTTCTTTTTGAATTTGATTTTTTTCTTTTGTTATTGGTGAAGGAGATTCAGGAATTTTCTCTTTTTTTATTATTCTTGGACTCTCTAAAAATTCATCATTAATTGGTGATGTATTTATTTGAATTTCATCAAATAATTCATTTAATTTTATATTTGTATTTTTATTTATTAATTTTTTATTATTTAAATCTGTTTTATTATTTATTATTGATTTTGTAATTTTTATTTTTTTAGTTGAATTTTGGTTATTAAGTAAATTATTATTTTTTAATATCAAAGATTGGGATTTTTTTATTTTTTTATTTTCATTATCTTGATTTTCTATTTTATTATTATTCATTTCTTTCTCTGAAAATGAATTTTTTAATGAATAATTATCTAAAAAATCAATTGAATCTATTGAATTTGATTTTAATCTTTTTAGAAGTTTATATCTCTGTTTTTGTTTTTGTTTTTTTATTATATTAGAATTAAAATTTAAATTTAAATTTCCTTTTTTAATTTTTTCATTATATAATAAATCATATTTTATTTTTTTATTATTTTTTGAATCAATATTTAAATAATTTGTAATTGGAGTAAATAAAATTTTATTATGTGTTTTCTTTAAAGGAGCTTTAGATGAATTAATTTTAAATTCAGTATTATTTTTTTTATCTTTTTTATTATTATAATGCTTTCTCTTTTCACTTTTTAAATTATTATTATCTTCTTTTAAAATATATTGTCTTAATGATTTATTCCAATTTTGAGAATGAAGTAAAGTCGTTGATTTTATTTGAGTTAAATTTCTCTTATTATTAATTGATATTCCATTTTTTGAAACTTTATTTATATAACTATTATTCTTTAAAAGTTTTTTTTTATTTTTTTTTTCCATAATATTGTTATCTTTTTTTGATAATGATTTTTCAATATGATTAATAATTTTATGAATATTCTTCTTGGAACTAAAACCATTATTATCCATTTATTTATTATTTTTTATAATTCACTTATTTATTTTACTAAGAAAATAATTTAATAAAAATATTTAATATAAATATTTAATTTAAAAATAAAGAACCAAAATCATTTCTTTTAGTTCTATTTTTTGTATTATCTAACATATAATTATTAGGATTATATGCTTCTCCCATAAAATAAGACTTATGATTAGTTATAGTTTTACTAAAATTTGAAGAGTTAATATAAGCATTAAAATTGTTTATTTCAATTTTTCTTGAACCTAAAAGTTTATTATATTGAATTAATGGTAAATCAGAAAAAGTTAAATTTGTTTTATGAGTAAATAATGTATTTCTCAGAGTTGATTTTTTATTTTTCATTAAATATCTATTTTTTAATGTTCTGCCAATTATAATTGGTTCAAAATATCTTGTTTTATTTAATGATATTCCTTTTCTAGATGTTTTATTGTTTTCATTTATTTCTTTATCTTTATTTTCATTACAATCATTTGTATTAATATATTTATTTTGAGATTTATTATATAATGAATTATTTTGATTTTCTATTGATAGAGTTTTATTTGTTTTTGAATTATTTTTTAACATTTCTAAAACAAATTTTCTTTGATTTAAATATTTATTTAATCCTTGTTCTGAAAGAGGATAAATTTTATGTTTTGGTAATATTGAATATGGTACTTTTGTAAAATCTTTCTCTCTATCATAATATTCATATCTCATTATTTCCATTTTCTTTTATAAAAGTTATTATAAAAAAAATAATATTTTTAATAAATATTAATTTATTATTTTATTTTATTTTATATTATAATCTTTTATAAATTTAAATCCAATATCTTTTTTATTTTGATCTTTAAAATAAATCTTTATTATTTTATCATCATAATTAACTAACAAATATAAATTATTCATATTTATTGAAAAACTCATATCTTTAATTTTAGTAAAATCATCAATAAGATAATTTATTTTTTCTCCCCTTGAAATAGTTTGTCTAACAGAATCAATAATATAAATATATTCATTGAAAATGTTATTTTCGAATCCTCCAAAAAGCATAACATATCCTTTATTAAATAAATAATAATTTTTTATATTTAAAACCTTTTCATTATTTTCTTTTTCAGGAATTACTAATTTCATTTTTGTAGAACTCCAACTATCTTTTAAAGTATCATAAATAAAAAGTTCATTTATTTCATTTTTACTATCATCAATTATAAATAAATAAACATTATTATGATGAATTATTTTAGGTTTTATTATTTTTTTTTCTTTATTTTCATCATTAAATAAACCTAAATCTCTCCATTCAGTATTGTTTATTTTTTCATTAACATTTAAAGTCTCAAAAGACTTTGATGACATTTTATAAATTGAATTTTCTAAAATCATAATTTGAGTATTTTCTTCATTAAAATCTGATTTAGGTAATTTCATAGGAATAATTTCATTATTTGATGAAAGTAAATTATATAAATGAAAATTTTTATTTGTACAAATATAAAATTTTCTTTCAGTTGTTAAAAATTTTGAAATAATATTATTATCATCTTTATATAATTTAATATTATATTTTTCAAATTGTTGTTCTATAGGTTCAAAAATATATAATATATTATTTATAAGAAAATATCCTAAATTATAAATTGAAGAAGAAGTAAGTGAATCTCCTAAACCATAATTTAATTGAAGAATAATATCTTTAGTAAATTCTTCTTTATAATTATTATCTTCTTCTAATAATTTTTCTAAAGTTTTTAAATTATCTTCAATATTATTTAATTTATTAAATTGAATATCAATATAATAACAAAATAAAGAAAGAAATTCATCAGTATTTAAATAATTTTCAATATTTTTATCAACTTTATTTAATTTATCAATTAATTCATCAAAATTTTTAGAATTTTGAATAATATTAAAATAAAATTTATTTTTAAATATTTTTTCATGAAATAATCTTAATCTTTCTTCATCAGCTGGATTAATTAAACCACATAATAAATACATTTTAAAAATATCAATATTATTAAAATCCATTTTTTCACTTTGATTTTGACATATTTCAAATAATTTTTCTAAATATTCTTTTAAATCATCTTCTATTTTTTTATTATATAGATCAAAATCTTTTTGAATTTTACTTGCTTCATTCTCAATTATTTTCTTTTTATTTTCAATTTCTTCTTTTTTAATCTCTTCAAATTTATGTTCTGGAAATCTTAATTTATGATAATTAGTAGATAAATTTAATTTACATGTTTCACAACGAAAATAACCCTCATTTAATTGTGGCTCTTCTTTATCTTTTAAACTTTGAATTAATTCAAATAAAGAAAAATTAATTGGAAAATGTGATATTTTTTTTTTATTATAACTTCTTTTCTGACAAAATATACATTTTAATATTTCTTTATTTAATTTAAGACAATCAAAGCAAATATTATGACCACAATTCATAATTATAGGTTTTCTTTTTTCTTCAAATTTCTTTCCACAATAATTACATAAGTAAAAATATTCATTCATTGAATCATTATCCATTTAGAATAAAAATTATAATTTTAATTATTTTCCAATAAATTTAAATAAATGTCCTAAAGCGCACAAATTCACATTTTTATTATATATAATTATAATTATATTTAACTTAATTTTAATTATAAAATTTAAATTTATATTATTATTTAAAAATGGAGCGAAAGGGGATATTTAGAAATATATTAGGTAAAACTACATCATATGTTTCACAATTTTTATCAAAAGGAGATAATGAACAAAATCCAATGAATAATATTATGAATTATAATAATAATTATAATCAAAGAATTGGATTAAATAACCAAAATGAATATATAATTAAATCTCCTAATATACCTCAAAATTTTATTTCAAATAATACAGTTAATTATCAAGGTGTAAACATTTCATTAAGTACAATAGGAATGAAAATTGAAAAATTTATAAATGAAAACTTTCCATTGTTTTTAAATAACAACTTTGAAATTAATAATCAAATGAAAAATGAGTTTAATGAAATTTTGGATTCTGCACAAAATAATTTATTAGAAGTTAAAAGTACAATTGATAAATTTATAGATGAAAAAATAAATAGTAATGTATTAAATATTGAATATCTAAATAAATCAGATAATAAATCTGAAATGATGATTTTAAAATATTTACAACAGAGATATGAAATAATATCTAAATTTTATATTTTTTTAAAAAAATTAGATTATTTTGATAAATTTCCAGATAATGAAATTGAATTTTATTCAATTTTAGAAAAATTAATTGTTGCAATGAATATAAGAAAAAAAGAAGATGAGTCAAATAATAATAATGATATTATTAAAGAATTTGTAGAATTATTTTATGACAAAATGGCAAAAGAATATCATATTGAAAAAAGTAAAAAGTTTGATTTATATTGTAAATTGGAATTTATTAATGAAAAATTTATTTCAAATTTTTTTGAAACCGCAATAGAATTATTAGAACAAAATAATGATAATCCTTATGTTGAAAATTTATATAATTATTTAATTAGAATTATATTAGATACAAATTATGAAATTCAAAATTTAATTAAGCAATTTCCTAATAATATATTTTTTAATTATAGAAATACTTTTTGGTTTCTTTCAAAAAATAATTCAAATAATAATAGACATTTGTATTTTTATTTATATACCATTTATAAAAAAATTTTAGACACTAAACTTAACAATTCAAATTTAAATATTCATGATGATGATCTTTTTAAATTTGCAAAACAATTACATTATTTAAATCAATTATATTATAATTATGGAAATAAATCTTCAAATCATAATAAAGAATTTTATAATACTAAAAAAAAAATTAATAAAAATTTAGAATCATTTGGAATTGAAAAATTATTTGATATATGTAAAATATATAAAGATTTTTCAACAATAGCAAAATTATCTTTTAAAAATAAAGAATTATTATATGATCCATTAAAAGAATATATGAAAAAAGAACTTAAATATGAAAAAGAAATAATGTTCATTTTAAAAAAAATATTACAATTAGAAATTAAGAAATGTACAATTGGAAGTGATGATAATAAAACATCATTTGATTATTTTGAAGATTTTGATGATTTTATAAGTATCATTGAAATAATTTGTAAAAATTTTCCTAAATTATATGAATTCTTTTTACTATATAAAAATAAAAGATATCTTGAGAAAAACATAAATCACAATTAATTAAAAAAAACTAAATAATTAAAAAACATAATTTAATTTTTTTTAACAAATAAATCTTTTTAATAAATTAAAAATACATTTTTTTACATTTAAAAAATTAATAATTATGACTGACAATTTATTTACAAGATGGATAAAGGAAAATTATGTTCCATCAGCAATAGTATATTCAACAGATAATGCAAAAAAAATAATAAAAAAAAACAATTTAACACCAGCAGAATTTTTAAGACCATTTGGAGTTTTTCCTCCATTTAATTTAGAATTAGCAGGAAAATATACAAAAAAAATAAACGATTTTAGATTAGATTTTTATGATAGTGAACAATATAGAAAAATTCCACCTACTTCATTTTTAGAAATTATTGATAATTTATTATTAAATCAAGATAATATTCCTGAATGGTCATCAAGTGATATAAAAAATTTTCAATTGAAAAATAATGTTTTAAATAAATTAAAAGATTATTCAAATCCATGGTTAAATGAATATATGAAATTATATATTGAATTTACAAAATTTAATGAAAGTGATTTATTACAACAACCTTTATGTTTTATTTATATTTGTTCAATTACTGATGATTTAAATAAAATTGTACCAAGTAGGCAAAATAATAATAAAATAATTCCTCCTTTAATTTCTGAAGGTATTTATGATGATGATATGCCTTCTTTAATATTAATTTTAAATGATAAAAATGATAAAGAGAAAACTATTGCCAAAGAAACTAAGGATAGTTTAATTAATAATTTTAAAGTTACTTTTGCTATGTATTATATGTTATATTGGGAAGTTAATGATGGTGATAAAGAATCAACTCAGAATTTAGAAGATATTTGGGATGAATTTATTCATAGGTATGATAAATATAAAAATAGTAATAATTTATTTAAAGGACTTGGACATGGAATTTATATTTCAAAAGATGAGAGAAAAAGATTTAAGGATACTATGTTTAAATTTTTTAACGAATATGTTATTAAATTAATTCAACAAAAAATAACATATTTGGATAATGAATTAACATCAAATAAAAAAGGAATAAAAAATTCATTTTTTAATATATTTAAAAGACAAGAAAGATTAGCTTATAATAATTATTTTCAAATATATTCATTAACACAAGAAGAAAAAAATGAATTTTTATTAGCAACTCTTTATTTTTATTTCAGATGCTATTCTGAAGTATATGAAAATATAAAATTTTTAATAAATGATATAAAAACAAAATCAACAATTCATTATAATTCAGCATATGAATTAAGAGTAATAAGTAATTTTTTATTAAATCCAATTATAAAAGAAAATGATTTTGTAACAGCATATCAAAATTATATTAAAACAACTCAATTTCACCAAGCTGCAAAATCTTTATTTAATTTAATGAAAGTTTATGAACAAAAAGGAAATTTTTCACAATTAATTAATATAGTTATGAAAGGAATAAATGATATTCCAAATAGAAAAAAAGAAAATAGATCAATTGAAAATATGGTTTTTAGATTTGCTCCTTTAATGTATGAAGAAACTGGTATTTATTTTCTATTAATGCCAGAAAGAAATAAAAGAAAATTTATATTTTATACACTTTTAACAGGTAATTTTTATAGAAATGAAAGAATTGATTTTATTAAATATTCCCTTAATGATTATTCATCTATTGCAAAATTTATTTCTGAAAAAAATTCTTCTTTTATAAGAATAAAAGAGTATGTAAATGAACAAATGGGCAATATTTGTACTGAATTAAAATATTTTGATGGTGCATTACAATTTTATAAAAATTATTTAGAAATAACAAAATTTAATCCTGATTTAAGAAAAAGTCCTCAAAAAATTTTTCAAAATTTAAAATCTTCATTCGAAAATGTAATTAATGGAGAAAAATCAGGAACAATTTTAGGAGTATTTAATACTAATGATTTAAAAATTCCTGAAGTTGATAATACATCAGTTTTAGTAATTGAAGAACAAGATTATATAATAAGTAAACAAAATGCTAATTTTTTTGATAATCCTGCAAATTGGTTATTATTTAAAAAATATTCTATAGTTCCACTAAAGAAAATTTACCTTAGTTTAACTCCACCTGATATAATATCATTAAGAAATTTAGATAATATTATTTTAAATAAACAAAACTTTAGTAATTTTTATTCAAAAAGAAATTTTTTAGGTAATATAAATAATAAAATGTATGTTAGATTTCTTGTAAAAAATCCATTATCAATTGATTTAAATATAACAAATATGAAATTAATATGTGATTTTTCAAAAGCAAAAGATGATAATCTAACAGATAATTCAAATACTCAAATTGAAGAAATTGAATATCAAAATAGTTCACTTATATTAAAAAAATTTTCTTCTGAGAAAATTGAATTATATATTAAGCCACTTTTAGCAGGTCATGTAATAATAAAAGGAGTAGAAATAACATTAGATAATATAGTAATAATAAAACATTATTTTAATACAAAAGATGTAAGTAAATTATATTCATATAGAAAAAGAAGAAAATCAACAGGAGAAAGAAAAAGAAGAAAAAGTTCAACAAGTAGTCAACATTCTCAAGGAAGAAGTTCAAATGCATCTCATCAATCAAATAAAATTTTTGATAAAAAAGCTGATATTACTTTTGAAATAATTGATAATGATAGTGATGTTAATGTAGAATTTCCAATGGGAAATGAATTACAATTATTTATGTATCAATTTATTTTAATGCCTATTAAAATTAAAAATAATTCTGCTTTGAAAATTAGGAGAATTTGTTTATTTTTTAATGATACTAATTCAACTGGAAGAGGTAATAAAAATATTTCAAGAAGTGTTTTAACTGATTACATTTTCAAAGAAATTGATTTATTTAATACTCCTGAAAAAAATAATAGTAATGAAGTTATTATTTATGTTCCTATTATCCCTTTGAAAACAGGTGAAATTTATATTAAAATATTATTTAAATTTGAAGAGGAAAGAGGATATGTTGATCATGAAATAAGAAGATTTTTAGTTAAATTAACTGTTAAAGATTCAGTTATTTTTAATATTAGAGAAACTTTAAATAAATATATGAGAAATCAAATTGATTTTAATTTAAATACTGTAACATATATTAAAAATAAAGATAAATTATCTAATTTGAAAATAGGAAATAAAGTTTATAGTACTCCTGATATTACAAGACTTGATAATAATGTTAATGAATGGCAATTAACAAAAAGTGGTGATTTAACTTTAAATTATCATAAATTAATTTTTAGTAAAGAAAAAAATGATAATGTTGAATTGACATCAATTTCTAAATCATTTAAAAACGAAAAATTAAATAGTGAAGTAAATGAATTGGCAAAAAATATTAATTTTGATTTTATAAATGATGAAATTCAAAATGATAAATATCAATTTCATTTAAAAAATAAATTATGTAGATTATTAAAAAATGATAATTTAATATTTTCATGGGAAGCAATAAATAATTCAAAAAAAGAGAAAATAAATGGATTATATTTCCATAAAACTCATTTAAAAATTCCAGCAATAACATCAAAATTTATAAGACAATTAATGGAAAATTCATGTAAAATTGAAATAAATCAAAATGATATTGGAAATAATAAAAAATTAATATTATTTGATTTAACAATTGATAAAAGTGCTTTAAGTGAAATTGATTCAATTACAGCATATGATATTTTTATTGATGATGATAGTAATGAATTTAATTGGTTAGGATTAAAGAAATATTCTATTAAAAATATTACTAATAAATATGGATTTAAAAATAAAAAAAATGAAAAAGAAAATAATGATATTTCATTACAATTTAGTTGTATTACTAAAGTTAAAGGATTAAGAAATATTAATAAAATTACTATGACAGTTTATTCGTCTATTCCTTTACAAAAAAATTTAATTTTAAAAAATTTCCCATCTCCACAAATAATTACTATTTAATATTTAATTTAATAATGAAATAAAGATTTGAAAAAAAATATAAGAGTTAATTTTTTAAAATTTAAAAATTTATTATTCCTAAATTCTATAATTTAATAAATTTAGAAAATTTAATAAAAATCATTTAATATGATTTATTAAATGTTTTATTAAATAAATCATACATATCTTCATTCATATTAGAATATACGAAATTTTTAATATCAGATAAACTATTTTCAATAGTTTTAATATATTCGTTTTTTTTTTGAATTTCAGTATCTTTTAAATTAATTAATTTATCTTTATCAACATTTAAATCTTGACAAACTTTTATTTGAGTTTTTAAATTATTAATTTCTTTTGTTAAAATTTCAATTTGTGTTTTATTACTAATTTCATTTTTTTGATATTCACTTAATTTTGCTACTTGTTTCTTATAAAATTCAATAGTTTTTTCATGTGTACTTGAACTAGCATTATTCACTTTTTCAAATACTTTTTCAATATCACTTTGAACTGAATTTGAATATTTTTGTACTTCATTAGAAATAATTTTAGTATTATCATTTAATAAATTAATTAAATTATCATTTCTTTCTGCATATTCTTTTTTAAATTGAGTAAAATTATCATTAAAAGAATCAAATTTCTTTTTAAAAATTGTTTTAAATTCATCAAGATTTTCATTTATTACTTCAATTGCTTTTGTTATTCCATCGGAATTACTTTCTGCACTTGTTGAAGAATCTAACATTTTTAATTGAAGCATTTCAATTTTTTTTTGATAATTACAAAATAATTCTTCTTTATCTTGATTTAATGAATCATTCTTTGCCTTATATTCTTCTATTAATAATTGTTTTGATTCATTATCTTTTTTTGATTCTTTTAATTGATCTTTTAAATTTGAAATTTCTTTTTCTTTTTGTAATTTTTCATTTTCTCCCATTTGAACTTTAGAATTTAATTCTCTATTTAAAGTATTTTTTTCTTCTAATTCTTTTAAAATTTGTAACCTATCTTTATCTTTAATTTGATATTTTTCAATTTCTTCATTTAATTTTTTAACTTGTTCTTGTAAATTTGTAGTATCAACTTCTTTTAATTTAATATTTTCAGCTTTTAAAGATTTATAATCATTTTCAAGAGATTGAATTTTAGTTTTTAAATTTAAATTATCTTGTTTTAAACTCATATTTTCAATTTTTAAAAGATCAATTTGTTCTTTAGTAACATTAATATTAACTACATTATTATTATCATTTTCTTTTTTTTGATTTTGAATTTGTTTAACAATATTTTTTTTACTTTCAGAACCAAGAGTCTCAGAATGTATTTTTTTAGCTTGTTCTTGACTAACAGCATTCTCCCCACTTAAATTAAGTAAATTATTAATAGTCTCAGTAACTTTATCACTAACTTCATTAATCATATGATAAATAAGTAAATCTTTTTCAGAATTAAGTGTATTTTGTAATAAAGGTTTTAAAATTTTTGTATTTTGAAACCATTGATGATTTAATATTTCATCAAGACTTAATCTTTCTTTAGGATTTAATTTTAAAATTTTTGAAATTAAATTTTTAGCTAAAGGAGGCATATCAGCAGGCCAATTAATTTTCAATTTTCTAATATTAGAATATAAATCTTGATTAGTTTTAGCACAAAAAGGTGAATAACCAGATAATAATTCAAACATTAAAACACCAACAGACCAAATATCAATTCTATGATCATGTCCTTCTTTCCTTAACATTTCAGGAGCAATATATTCAGGTGTACCACAGAAAGTTTTTCTAACATCACCATCGTTTTTAAAATTAGACCAACCGAAATCTGCTAATAAAACTCTACCACTTTCATTTAATAATAAATTCTCTGGTTTAATATCTCTATGAATAATTGGAGGATTAAAAGAATGTAAATATTGTAATGCACTAATTGTTTCTCTTAATATTTGTGCAGTTGTTCTTTCATCAAATTTATGTGCTCTTTTTAATAATTTATATAATTGACCTTTTACTGCTAATGGCATTACTAAATAAAAATTTTCATCATCTTCAAAATGATTTTTTAATCTTAGACAATGAGGATGATTTAATAAATACATTATTTCTATTTCTCTATTCATTTGATTTACTAATTTTTGTTCTATTATTCCTGATTTTTGTATTATTTTTATACAATATATTTTATTTGTTTTTTTATGAATTACTTTCCATACTTGACCAAAACCTCCTTTTCCTATTGCACGGGGATCTTTCTCGAAATCTGAGATTTTACTTTCTCTCTCTAAACCTGCGTATACTGTTGGGGATAACATTAGACAACGTTTTTTTACTTTGTTTACTTGAGGAGGAGATTTTGGATTGGATATTGAAAGGATTCCTGGAGCATCTTTATTTAAGGGATATTGGGTTGAATTCATTTTATTTTTTTAGTTTTATTTTTTTTTTTTTGATTTTTTTTTATTTTTTATTTAATTTTTTTTTATTTTAGAGTATTTTTTCTCATTTTTTTTTTTTTTTATGTGTGAAATACTTTTTTTTGATAAATTATTTTTTATTTTATTTTTATTTTTATTTTTTTCAAATATGAATTCTTCTTTAAAATCACAATCTACTGATATTTCTATGCAAGAATTTGAATTATCTCAAATTTTCCAAGAACAATATTATGACATTTTTCATGAAATACTACATTTACAGCAAAATCAATTTATTTCAAATCTTACAAAACAAGTATTAATTATGTCAAAAATTTTAAAAAAAAAATTTAATGATTCTTTAATTAAAAATGTACTAATGATATTTAATAAAATATATGTAAATGATAAAAATCAATGTTTAAACAATTTAAACACATTAAAAAAAATGAAAATTGAAAAATTAAATTTTTTAGATAAAACAAATTATTATATTCATTGTCAAGGTTGTAAAGAAGCGCTTCATTCATGTGGAAATGGTTTAATAATATATAATAATATAATATATTGTATTGCATGTGAAGAAGTATATAAACCAAATCATATAAAAATGTTTTGTGCTGAGCATAATATTGAATATTATTCAAGAATTAGAAAAATTGAAAATAGAAATTTTGAAAATTTATTCCCTGTTACTTTTTTAAAAAAACATTGTGAAAAAAGTAAAGAAAAGTTAATAAAATGTCCAATTTGTAATGATCAATTATATTGTGATATTGCTTTAAATAAAAATATTATAAATAAATTAATATGTGTATCATGTGAGAAAATATTTGATATTTCAAATTTAAATTATAATTGTGATATATGTAAACAAAATTTTAAATCAGAAGCTAAAATTTATATTGATTTTGATAAATCTAAATTAAAATCAATATGTATTATTCATTCATTAATCCAAAAAATATATTCAATACCAAAAGTAATAATGAGTAAAGAATGTAATTGTGATTTTTCAAAAATGAGAATTTTTAAACATAATGATGGTGGAATATTATATGATGGAATATATAAAGGAAAAAAAGTGATTGTATGTAGTGAATGTTATGAAATATTTAATTGTAATAATTTTGAATGGATTTGTCCTATTTGTAATAAACATTTTAAAACAAAAGAAATGAGATTAAGTAAATCTTCTCATAGATCTAAATATTCTTTTAAAAATTTAGCTGATTTTAAATGGAGAAAAAGAGATAATTCTGGTGGAAATAATATTATAAAAAGAACACCTTTTAATTTAAGTTTAAATCATTTATATAAAAAAAGTTTAAATGAAGATTTTTCAAAAAATAATTTAAGTGAATTTGAAAATGATAATTCAAATGTTTATTTAATGAAGAAAAAAAGTGAATTTGATTTTAAAAATTTTTGTTCTCCTTCTGAAACAAAAAAAATGCATAATATATTATTTGAATTTATGAATATAAAAAATTATAAAAATTCGTTTAGAAATAATTACAAACCAAAAATTTCAATTAACAACAATAGTAATATAAAATTAAATTTAAACAATTTTCCAGAAACACAAAGATTAAATAAAAGTAATAAATTTATAGGAAAATTTTCAAAAAATTTAGCAGTTAAAATAGATTTAAGTTCAAAAGTAGAAGAAAAAGATATAATAAGAACAGAAATAAATGATTATTCAACAAAATTAAACACAAATAGTAATGGAAGAAGTGAAGGTGCAAATTCATCAACTACAAATTCTGAAAGTAATAATAATGAAAAAAATTTTATTTATACTGAACAAAATAATCAAAATTATAAAAAAAGTGAATTTGATTGTGATGATTATAATATTATAAAATTAATTGGTGAAGGAACTTTTGGTAAAATTTTTTTAGTTGAACATCCTTTAACTCATTTAAAATATGCATTAAAAAAAATTTCAGCATCATCAATGAATGAATTAAATGAAAAGAAAAAAGAATATGAATTATTAATAAATTTATATAATGAAAATCAATCATTAAATGTAGTAAAAATTTTAGGTATTCAAAGTAAAAAATTAGATAAATTAACATATGTAATGTATGTTTTAATGGAATTAGCAAATTTAGATTGGGAAAAGGAAATAAAACAAAGATCAAAAAAAGGTGATTTTTATACAGAGAAAGAATTAATGAAAATATTATTAAATTTAATAGAAACATTTTCATATTTACAATCAAAAGGAATAAGTCACAGAGATGTAAAACCACAAAATATTTTATGTTTTAATGATAAAATATATAAAATTGCAGATTTTGGTGAAGCAAAAACAAAAGAAAAAAAAAGATTACAATTATTTAAAAATGGTTTAATTGAAGAAGATTATAATAATGATACAAATAAACAAACTGTAAGAGGAACTGAATTATATATGAGTCCAATATTATTTAAAGCTTATAGAAAATGTCATTTAGAAAATACTGAATATAATGCTTTTAAAAGTGATGTTTTTTCACTTGGATTTTGTGTTTTTTATGCAGCTACTCTTACTTATCAAAGTCTTTATGATATTAGAGAAATTTATGATATGGATGTTGTAAGAATTATTGTTGATGGGTATTTAAAAGGAAGATATTCTAAAAAATTTATTAATTTAGTTTTGTTAATGTTACAAGTTAAAGAAAAAAAAAGACCTGATTTTATTGAATTGGAAGCTTGGATTAAAAATAATTACTTTGTATAAATGAAAATAGTTATTTTTAACAATTATTTTTAATTTAAGTACAAATAATATTTTATTTATTCATTATAAAAAATTTAATTAAATTTTAAATATTATTTTTTTAAAATAAAAATTTAAAAAAAATACATTTTTCTATTTATAAATACTAAAAATAAATTAAAAAAATATTATTTAATAAAATGAAAAAATAAATAAATAAAACAATAAAAAAAAGTAAAAAGTAATTATTTAATTCTTATTAGTTTTTTTTATATTCTTTTTCACTTTCAACACTACTATCTTTATTATTACTATCTTCACTATTAACTCCAGCTTCAATAATTTCATTTTTTCCTTCAACTAATCTATCATGCATTTCTGCTAATTCAACTCTCATTGAACTTCTTAAACCATTTAAAACTTTTTTAATTGAATAAGCCTCAGAAAAACTTCTTGAATTTTCTTCTACTAATTTTTTAATTCCTTGTGCTAAATCTAAAACTAATTCATTACTTTTATCAATTAATTTACTTGTTTTATTAAATTGATAATATGAATTATTTTTATTTTTATATGGATCATTTAATTTATGCATAGTAAAATAATCTTCTCCGGCTAAAATATAAATTTTATCATGATCTGTATCAACCATTGTATCATATTTTGGGCATAAATAAACATATCTTTTATCATTTTTATTATTTTTTAATGTACTTAATCTTGCAGAATTTCTATTAATTCCAATAGCAACCATATTATTTTTAGCAAAAAATTCAAATAATTCTTTATACATAACTTTCTTTGGAAAATCCCTATTTCCTAATCTTAATAATTCATCATTTATATTTAATAAATATAAAGTACTTTGAGTAATTTTTTTTTCTTGCATTTTTTTTTTTAAACCATGTGCAAAATTACTTCCTGCACTTCCCATAATTAATTGTTGTAAAATATCAGTTATATAAGGATTATAAAAAGCTTGACAAATTAAAGTATCTAACATTGAACTAATATAAATTTCACCTACTGCAAAAGGTTGACTTAACCAATAACCTTGTTTTCTTACATTAGCATCATCAGATGTAGAATTAATAAATGATATTGCAGAAACTGAAACTAATTCTGCAATAATTAATGCAGTTTTTGTTTCATTTTTTATTGCTTTATATATAAATATTGTATCTGCATCTACCATATCAGCTTGTTCAATATCAGTTGTTGATTTTGATAAAATTATTACAGTTCTTGCTTTTTTTATTCCTGCTTTTTGTAAATCTTTACTTTTTATTGGATTTCCTTGCATAAAATATATATCTGGATAATATTGAATTTCTTTCCATATTTCTGATGGAATATGCTCATTTTTATCTATTATTAATATTGGATATTGTTGATTTTTCATTGATGATGCACGAAGTGGCATTAGTAAATTTTTTAAATTTAATCCTATTCCACATACTATTATGTGACGATCTAATATATCTGAAGAAAATGATTCTGCTTCATGTTGAGTTCGAGGTAATATTGTATGGAAAAAATTTTGTTTTACTGTTGTAAAGGCTTCTAATTTTTTTTTATATGCATTTGAATTATCATCTAAATTTTGAACTATTGTATTTGAATAATTTGTATGATTTGTTAATGTATATAATGATGGTTTATATTTCATTTTTGTTTTTTTATGTGTATTATTATTATAACTTGATGATAGAGAATTATCTAATGAATTTATATTATTATTATTATTATTGTTATTACCATTAAATAACATATTATTTTTAGAATTTGGAAGTAATGAACCATTTCTTGTTAATAATCTATTTTTACCTCTCATATTATTCCAAAATGGATTTTTTAATCTTAACAATTTAACCATTTCAATATTATTCTCAACAATACCTTTTTGATTTTTTTCTAAATGTTCCTTAATTTTATCATTTAATTCTTGATCATTAGGTTGTGAATTAGCTAGAATATAAACTAAATTATCAAAAGGACTTAATAAATAAGTAGCAGGATTTAAACAAACAAAAGGTTTAAAATCATCAATAATAACATCAATACCAATAACAACTAATCCAGCAACTTCATAAACTAATTTAACCACATCAATAAATCTCATATTATGAATTAATTCTGCTCTCAAAGTAACAACATATATTTCTAATTGAATTCCAAGTAAATATTCATTTAACCAAGAAAATTCACCTTGAAATTTTATATTATCATCAATAGCAGGTTTCTCACTTGTAATTAAAGCAGAAATTATTGTAGTAATTCCTTGACATAAGCAACTCTTACCTAATAATTGTAATTTAATTTCCTCAACACAAATTATTTGATCATGACTATTAGTATCATTTGAATTTACAAGAGAAGAAAAGTAAATTTCCTTTGTTTCTGGTCTTAATAATTGAATACAAATTCTAGTATCTGCACCTTTACCATGAATATAAGAAAATTTCCTAAATGAAAAAGCTTTCATAATATTAGAAAAATCTTCTAATCTAGGATTTTTTGCTAATTTATTTGCAAGAATAACTGCACAAATTGATTGATCTGCAGAACATCTTTGTAAATCTTTATGAACAAGTGAATTACCAACTAAATAATAAATACGATTAGAATATGGGAATGTTTTAACTAATTTCATTAATTGTTCATTTGGTATTGATTGCATTATTACAGTATCATAATTTGTTTCTCCATGATCTTCATTATATAATTCTTCTAAAAATGCTTCGAACGATTCAATTCCACAATCACCTAATACGAAAATATGGTTAATTTTAGATGATTTTTTCTGATAAGACATTCTTGAATATTTTGATGATAAAGTAAATATAATTTTTAATTTTGAATATATTGGTAATATTATTACTAATAATGCTATTATTGTTATAATTACTATGAATCTTGCTGTCCAAACTTTTGGTGTTATATCACCAAAACCTATTGTTGTTAATGTTACTAATTCATAATATATCATATCATGGAAACGGAATAAGACGTCTAATGCTTTTTTATTTTGTTGTGATGTTCTTGGTTTTATTGCTTTTGGACCATATTTTTTACGAAAGTGATTATTTTCTATTTCCATTATACAACTTGTTGATAAACAAATCATAGCTAAAAGATATATTGCTAATTTATATGTGTAACGTACTGTCTCATTGAAACGTTTTTGGAGAATATATTCTAATTTAAATAAATATATTATTCTAATTATACGGAACATACGAAAAAAAAATTTTGTATTATATGATATAAATTTTGCTTTTGCTAATATTATAAAAATTAATGTTGAATAATCAATAAATGATATAAAATCAAATACAAAAAAAAGTCTTGATTGACTTACATAAAATTTAATTGCTAAATGGATTAATAATATCGCACATAAATAAATTTCAATATTTTCCATATTCTTATTTATTCTTTCATATTCTTCTTTTATTTCTGGATAAGTATATGAACTAATTATATAAAAGATAATTAATATTAATGTAATAAAAAAATTGAAATATTCAAAAATTTCTCCTATTCCAGTTCTAGTTAATGCTTTTTCTAAAATATATGAACAATTATTATGAGTGTCACTATATTTTAATTCGTCATAATCTTCTTGAAGAATTCTTTGAAGTTCTCTTGAATATTCATGACTATAAATTGATGTTGCTCCAGTATAAATTATCATTTATTAAAATTAAAATTTAATTATATAATTTTTCAAATTTTTTTAAAAAAAATTGTTTATAATATTATATTAAAATATGATTTTTATTTAATTAATTATTAATTTTTAAAATTGAGAATGAACAATCATTACTACAAGTAGAAATAATATTATTTGAAAAAGACAATCCTTCAATTCCACCATAGTGAATTTTCTCATTAAATATAATTTTATTTTCAATAATATCATAAATAATAAGAAAACCAACTTGTGTACCAATAACAATATATTTATTTAAAGGATTATTATCATCAATAGCACAATATGTTAATGTAAAAAATCCAAAATAAATTTTAGAAAAATCAACTTTTAAAATATTTTCAAAGTTTAAATTTGGATCATATAAATTAATAGTATGATCATCAGAGCATGATAATATAATTTCTTTATTATTACAAATATTCCAAATTATACAAGTTACTGCAAATGTATTATCTTTTATTTCTTTTATTAATTCATGTGAAGAATTGTTATTATTATTTATTTTAATATGATGTATTTTTATAGTTTGATCTTCACTTCCTGTTGCTATATAAAAATTTTTTATATTATTTAATTTGCTTTTTATATAAATATCGAATGACCAAATTTCACTTTTTAAATGTAAAGAACCAAATGAATTATTTTTATTATCTTTTTGTTCTAAATGTGCTTTAAAAGAATAAATTAAATTAAATGTATTTTTATCGTAAATTTTAATTAAACCTCCTGTAGTAGAAACAATAAAATAGTCAATATAAAAATGCATACAAGTGATACTTCCATTTTCATCATTTGGAATAATTAATTTTGGTTTATTATTTTCAATATAATTATATTGATAAATATTTCCTGATATTGTTCCAACAATAAAATTGCATATATTATCATTTGTAATACTTCTTATCATTTCATTTTCAATATTTATTTCTTTATATTCTAATGTTTTATTATCATATATTATTAAATTTCCTTTTAAATCTCCATAACCAAAAATATTTGAATTATTTAATGGATTTGAAACTCCACAACCTGATATTTCCAAAATATTCTTTTTATAAATATATTCTTTAGTTTCCTTATTTAATTTATAAAAACCAGTTTCATTAATAATCAAATAATATTTAGATATTGATAAAATACCCCAATTATATCCTCTAATAATATTACTTTCAATATATGGTTTTGCATCTTTTTTAATTATTTCTTCTTTTTTTAAAGTATTAATATTAATTTTTATAAATTGACCAAATTTATTTGGAATTATTATATTATTTGAATCTTCAATTGAAAACTCTCCTAATTCTCCATTTCCTTCAAAATAAATTTCATTTAATATATTAAAATTGATTATATCTATTATATAAAGATATCTTTTACTTGTTTCACATATAATTATATTATCAGAAAGTTTTTTTAATCTTTTTATATTATGTTTTATTTCATCAATTTTTTTTCCTAAAATTATTTCTCCTTTTTCATTATATAACACTAAATTATTTTTTCCTTCTGAATAATATATACAAACAATCTTATTTTCATTATTTAAAATTGCATATACATTTTCTGATTTTTTAGTCCATAAAACTTCAAAATTATTTTTATAATTTACTAAAGTTATTCCATCTTTATTATGAATTATATTAAATTCATTATTTTCTTCTAATATTGAATGATGACATATTAAAACAAAATCTTTATTTATACTTGTAAAAAATAGATTAGTAATTCCTTTTATTTTACTTTTAT
Source organism: Isotricha prostoma (assembly GCA_023807205.1). NCBI lineage: Eukaryota > Ciliophora > Litostomatea > Vestibuliferida > Isotrichidae > Isotricha > Isotricha prostoma. The sequence continues at coordinate 40,425 of JAJMZS010003103.1, forward strand.
TTATTATTTGATTATTTTTATAATCAAAAATAAATATATCTCCTGTTTCACAAGTAATTAATAGATTATTATCATCTAAAATATTAATAGTTTTAATCATTGAAGGAGAAAGAAAAGTTTTTTGCTCTTTTTCATTTTCAATATCATAAATAATAATATTTCCTTCAAAAGAAAAAGCAATTAAATTATCTTTTATTTTAATTAGACAATTATCTGAAATTGTATGAATACCAAATGATTGAATTGATAATAAATCATTAATTTTATTCATTTTTAATTCAAATTAATAAATAATTTATAAATTTTTTTTGGTGAAACAAATAAATATTTCTCATATTTAATAATATTTATTTAAAAAAAATAGTTTAAACAATTTCAAAAAAATAGTTTAATCAAATATTGAGCTTTCTTTATTTTTATTATCATCATCACTTTCAAATATATTTTCAATTCCATCTTTTTTAGAAAAAATATCATCATCAACATCATTTTCAAATTCACTAAATAAATTATTATTTTTTCTTTTTGAATGACTTGCAAAAGGATCATGTTCATTAATATTTATTTCAGTTTTAGACTTTGTAATAGTATTATTCTTTTTATTAATTTTATCATCATTATTATTATTAACTGATATCTTTTTTTTATTTAGTATAATATTATTATTGTTTTGTGACATTGTTTTATTGATTTTTGTATTTATATTACTTTTTATATTTTTATTTTCATTTGAATCAAAAATATTTTCATTATTATTACTTGAAAAAATATCATTTGTTTCTTTATTATCATCTTCAAATGGATTTGTTTGAATATTTGAAGTTATTGTTGATTTTGTTATTTCTTTTTTAATTGGACTATTTATTTTCTGTTCAAATGGATTATTTATATTTTTATTTTCTACATTTTGATTTTCGTTTTCATTGGTTTTATTTGAAATGTTATATACTGGTAATGGTCTTTTTATCTCATACTTTTTTATATTTGGATTTGGATTTTTATTAGGAATTGGCTTTTGGAAAATTAATTGTTTTGGGATTTCAGTTTTTGGTTCTTCTTCTTCTTTTTTTATTTCTTTAATAATGTTTGTATCTGTTTTTGGCTCCTCATTAATAATATTATTATTATCATCATTTATATTATTATCATTTATAAATGGATTTAAATTTTCATTTTTTTCAATTTTTTTATCCTCATTTTCAAATATATTATCATTATTTGAAATTACTATTTCTTCTTTTTTAGTTTCTTCTTCTTCTTTTTCTTCAATTTTTTTATTATTTATATTATCATTATTTTCTTTTTCTATTATAATTTCATCTTCAATTTTATTCTTAATAATATCATTTTTATCAATAATTATTTCTTCTTTTTTTTCTATTTTATTATTTTGAAAATCATTATTTTCATCATTTTTATCATCACCATTATCATTATTATTTTTGGTTTCATCATAAATATTACCATTCATATTTAAATAATTATCATTATTCTGTCCTTCAATATTAATTCCATTAATAAAATCATTTTCATTTCTTATTATAATATTATTATTATTATTATTTTCATTAATGTTATTATTATTATTAATATTATTATTAAAATTTATTTCATTTTTTTCTATTTTTAAATCATCAAAATTAATATTTGGTTTAGTCATATTATTGGTAAAAAAATTATTATTACTATTCATAAATGATGATGCTCTTAAAGATTCAATTTCTTTTTGATATGAAGTAAATCTTTTTTCTGCTTCTTCTCTAAATAATTTATTATCTTTTATCATATCCTCAATTTCATTTTGTCTTAATTTTAATATATTTTTTAATCTAATATTTTCATTATTTAAAGTTTCAACTTCATTTTCTTTTTGTTTTAATTGTTGTTTTAATCTATATAAATCAACTTTTAACATTTCTTCATTTGATTTTGAATTTTGTTGTTTTAATAAAGTAACATTTTCTTTTAAAGAGACAATTTCTTTTTTATATTGATCATTTTCTTTTTTTGTTTTATTTAATTCAGTTTCAAGAGCAATTATTTTTTCATTTAAAGTTTTATATTTTTCTTTTAAATTAAGCATTGGATGTTGAATTTTTGAATTATTAAAATTTGTTTTAGGTAATAAAGCACTTTGATTTATTTCTATATTAATAATATTATTTACATCATAATTTAAATTACTATTTGTTTTTTCTATATTTGATTCTATTTGATTTGTTTTTTTTTCTGTTTCTATATTATTATAATTGTTTATAGGATTTATTTCTTGTTGTTCTTGTTTTATTTTAATTTCTTCTTCTTGATTTAATTGTTTATTTTCTTGTAAATTTTCAATTTGTTTTTTTTCTTTTAATAAATCAATTTTATTTTGTTTATCTATATTATTTTCTTTTTCTTCTAAATTAATATTATTATTAATAGGTATTTTTGATGGTTTAAATTTTTTTTTATTAATTGGAACATTTAAATTATTATCGTTTATTTTATTTTGTTCTACAATTTCAATATTTTCTTTATTTAAATTTTTAATTTCATTTTTATCTTTTTTAATATCAGAACTATTCTCTTCTATCTTAATCTTTTGTTTAATATGCGATTTTTTTGATTTTCTTTCCTCCATTAATTTTTTTAATTTTTCAAATTGTGATTCAGATCTTGTTAAAGTTCTTTCATTACTTGAATCAACTGTTATTTCATTTTCTTCAGTATTATTTAATAAAATATCAGTATTTAAAATCATTGATTTTGCAATATTTATATCATTAATTTCTTTTTGTTCTTTAAAAATTGGATTTTCAATATTTTTATTTGTGTTAATATTACTTTTAATAAATGGAGGTTTCTGAATAGGTGGTTTTTGTTTTGTTTGAAGTTTTGGTTTTTCATTTATTTTTGTATTTAATTTTGTTGATTCATCTTCTATTTCATTTTTAATATTTTTGTTTTTTACATCTATTTTTTCTTTATTAACTTCTTTAATTATTTCATTTTTTTTAATTATATTTTCTTTTGTTTCTTCATTTTTTATTTCTTTTATTTCTTCTTCTTTTTTCTCTTCTTCTTTTATTTCTTCTTCTTTTATTTCTTCATTTTTTATTTCTTTTTCTTTTATTTCTTCATTTTTTATTTTGTTAATTTCTTCTTCTTTTATTTCTTTTATTTCTTCTTCTTTTATTTCTTCATTTTTTATTTTGTTAATTTCTTCTTCTTTTATTTCTTTTATTTCTTCTTCTTTTTTTTTTTCTTCTTTTATTTCTTTTATTTCTTCTTCTTTTTTCTCTTCATTTTTTATTTCTTTTATTTCTTCTTCTTTTTTCTCTTCATTTTTTATTTCTTTTATTTCTTCTTCTTTTTTCTCTTCTTTTTTATTTCTTTTATTTCTTCTTTTTTTTTCTCTTCTTCTTCTAAATTTTGATTATCAATAATATTATAATTATCTTTATTATCTTGATTTTTAGGAATTTCAAATTTAAGCATATTCATTTTAACCACAGGTGGTCTTGCAGTTCTCATTGGAATTTTTCCAATTCTATTTATATTAGAATTCCCCTTACTTGGACTAGAAATATT